>WUQG02404248.1:0-17102 GCA_011317285.2 Androctonus mauritanicus | reverse complement strand
CAGAATTCCTATTAAGTTGGCAGGGACTTTCCAAAAGTGACCATATAAGTGGGGTGACCTTATAAGAGAGTGACCATGAGAGGTCTGACTGTATATATATATTTATATTATTTATGCACTCTTATTTAATAATATACAATATTTTTAATATCATATACTATATAGAATACAAATAGAATAATCCAACATTGTCTGAACAATATTTAAATGCAGTTAATTTATAACATAATATATGAATCAGCAATTAAATACAAAACAAAATGTGATGATGAATAAATGACTTTATTTATACACATTATAAAATTTAATAAACTCTGATTCTGATACTATATGTTAATTTTTAATTTCAAAGCTTTGGTAATTGTAGTCGTCATTACTATTCTAATAAACATCACATAGAATTATTAAAAAAATAACATTGCCCTTTTTAGAGGGAATTTTATGCATATGTAGTCAATCACTATATCAAAGATTAATATTTTTCAACTATTGTTATAATGAAAGCTATAATTTACAAGTTTTATATCAAACAATACTGAAAGATTTACAAAGGAAAGAGTTTTTATTGCAAAATTTAAATAAAAAATAAGATAATTGTTTAAGAAATCAAAAATAAGAATACAATAAATGTATTCCACTTATTAAAATAATTATGGTATTTAGTTCCTGGATTTGTGGTTCTTGATAATTATTTAGACATAAATTTAGCTTTTATATAGTTATAGTCAAATATAGTTCATTTAAATTATGTATTTGCAATTTATTTTAAATACTATAACTTTTTCTTTAACAGTTTTTTCATAAAAGTGGATTTCCAAATGAATTTTTCATCAGAATTCTATTTAGATATACAGAGGTGACTTTAAATGTTATCTTCATAATACCATCTATGGCAGCTGAAACAATATTTTCTTGGTTAATATCTGTTTCCATATTAACTACCTTGATTATTATTATTATTTTGTGTGCATGTAAAAAGAAAAAGGAAAGGTAACTCAAAATTGTCTATAATTTTAAAATCTTAAATATTTAGAAGTACTTAATATTAGATTTAAATTAGATCAAACAAGTTTTTAAAGACTTGATTAATTATTTTTTATAATAGAAGAATCATAGAAATTTAAGGTTATATGACATTATATATTTAAGATTTATAGTTAATTCATTCTAAATTAAAATTGATTAAACAGCTAAGAATGAAATCATTTTTATTTTTAATAATAAATATTTATTACTAAAATATAACATTTTCATATAAATATGTATTTGTTGAAATTACTAGATAGTAATTTCAACATTTGTTTCTCACACACACAAGCACACACACAAGCACACACACAAGCACACACACAAGCACACACACAAACACACACACAAACACACACACAAACACACACACAAACACACACACAAACACACACACACACACACACACTGTATAGTTTCGGAGATATATATTAGCATAAGTCTTTTTATTTGTGTAGAATTTCCATAAAACCTGAATAAAAATTTCATAAACAATTTACTTTTTTGGCAAAAATAATATGCAATTATCTATTACTGAACTTAAATTTTATTATTTATGTTTAAAATATGCTCATAAATTTTATTTAGTCATTCCTTTAATCAACATATGCATTTGTGTATGTTAAATTTAAGTATTATTGGACTTAAGATAGTTTTTGATTTATATGGAAATGTTATGGATGAATTAATCATATAACTTGGAAACCAACTGTATGTGCATGTGTGTGCCCAGTTGGTGTGTTACACACACTTATATAAAAATAAAATTTAATATATTATTAAATTCAGTATTTTATAAGTCACATTTAATAAGTTATATAATGGATATTTTAGTTACATGATCAACAAAATCCATATGATTGAAAAATAATAAATATAGTAAATCTTATTTTAAGATATTTAAAATGAAATATAATTGTTTTATTTTTTAATATTAAACTAATGTATATTAGAAAAAAAAATCTTTCAGTAATATGAATCAATATAGTAGGAGCATGAACTAACTAATCTATATTATCTTCATACAGGTTATTGTTTCATTGAATAGGATATAATAATTATGATATTAATTTTTATAACTTTAATTTCAGTAATTTACATACAATAAATGAACGTGCTTTACCAGATATCCCTATCCATGATTTGGATGGACAAATTACATGTAATGAACATACTGTTACATCTGTTGAAAATGCAAATTATTATGCTCCTGTTAGCAAACCAGTTCGACCAAAAGCACATAATCCAAATAAACCTCATGCTCCATCACCACCAGTTACAGTAAATGCTTCTCAATCAGTAAGTATTCTTGAATTTATAAGAGAAATAATTGTCTTTTATTTTTCTAAAATTGTATTGACTTGTACTAAATATTTTGCAATTGTCTAAATATTATTAGATAACTAATATCACAACAATCAGTTATAAAAATTTATAGATACATAATTAATTTCCATTTTTCATCTATTTTATTTACTTGTAAAAATTATATAATTTTACTTCTTGATTTTTTATCTTCCAAAAATAAGATAGTGACTTTACATATAATGATTAAGATTTTAACCCTAACTTTTTAAATTTTTAATTGGTTTTTTCAGCAATTAAATGGCTAAAAATTGTTTTCAAAAAATATTAATAGTTATAATAATATTACTTTATTAAACATGGAAAAATGTATAAATAGTTACTTTTAAGATTCTTTAAATAAAAATAATAATTTGATAGCAAAATTTTGAATATAGAATAGATATATAGACAGTCCTCAAGTTATGAACTTAATTCACACACAAATTTTGTTTGTAACTTGAAAACCACCACCATTATTAAACCAAAAGTTATTATGTGACATTAAAGTATTGAAACCATTGCATATATTGTATCTTGTAATATATTTTATAATTGGACTAATTAAAAGAATCATTATTTCAGAGATTTGAATAAAAAGTTCAGATTATAAAGTAAAGAATTTTTGATCTAATTTCAGGACAACAAATAGAATATAAATGTCCTTTATAATTTTTCCAAAAAATCAATGGATGTTATACTATAATTGAAAATTGTAAAAATCTTTGAAAAGTTATTATATGATAACAGATTTACAATTTATAATGAAACACAATACTGTAAACATTGATATTAACAAGTTTTCATTTATCCTTTAAATAATTTGGGATCAAATCAGTCAAAATTGAAAAATCTCAAAAAATTTTAAAAAATGTTTTTAAATCTTTTTGAGATTTTTGAAATATTATCCTTAGGATTTTGATCAAAACTGTTTTTTATTTATTGCTTAATAACAACATGTTTCAGAAGAGTTTGTTGCTATCTAAAAATCTCGACTATTTTCTTGAATGACTAAAATTTCATATAAAAAATTCATATTAAAAATCTTATTTATTGTTTTTAGTTTGGCTTTATTAGATTCTACTAAAATTGCTTCTCCAATCAAAACAGTATTTGTGAATTTATACTTTTGAATTTCAGATCTGTATCATAAAATTAATATTAATTGATTAAACATTTCCCTTGCTATAATTTGTGTGAAGCAAGTTAGAGTAATTCAGTTATTTTATAGTAATTAATTTTATATTATACAGGAATGTATTAGAATTGCATACAACAAGTACATGATATTCTATAGTTAAAACAAGCAAAATTATTTATGTAAACATAAACTGGCTTGAAATTACTTGTCACTTTTGAATGCAAAATAAAAAATATAAATTAAATGAAGATGCAAATTAAACTAGCCTTTAATTCTGCAATGTAACAAAAAATTATATAAATAAATTGAAAAAAACACAAGCACTTTGTCTCCACACACACACACACACACACACACACACACACACACACACACACACACACACACACACACACACACACAAAATCCATTATCATTAGGTGAAGAAATGAAGTGAGACACAAGTGACAATGGTGAAAGTTTGAGAGAAGGTATACACTAACAAATAGGAAACTGACTAGCAAGGGAAATTGAGAAGGGATGAATTTTGGCAAAATAAACACCAATGCAGAAAAATTATGGCAGAGCAATGTAGCTACAGGGGTAAGGAATTTTTATTAGTCATTATTACCCTTTTCCTTTATAGCTGCATCTCCTCTCTGTGCTACTGCTATGGTAGATTCCCACTTTCTTTTCTTTCCCTATTGCCATCAATTCCTCTGCCATAATTTTTATGCATTGGTATTTATTTTGCTAAAATTTCCTTCCTCTCCCCTTCCTATTTGCTCTGATTCCTATTCACTAGTGTGTCCCCTCTCCCACCTTTCCCACTGTTACTCACATCTTATGTTGTTCCTTCACCTACTTGATAATGGTCTCTATGTATTGATACAGAAAATGATTGTGTTTTTTTCAATTTATTTATATAATTTTTTGTTACTTTGCACAATTAAAAACTAGTTTAGTTTGTGTCTTCATTTGATTTGGGTTCTTTATTTTGCATTATATAAATATATTGTTTTAACTACTTCATTATGGAGATACAAAACCATTAGCAGGATATAAGAGATGCAAACATTCAACTGAGTAAACATTCATTCATTCAGCAGGTGTGTTTGAGCATATTGTAATATACTTGTTGCTCTTTGGTGAACATTTCCAACAATACAATAACATATGGTATAACACTCATGACATATGGCTGGAACAATCATTTCTAGTGCACTGATATATTTCAGCAAACAGGAATTTACATGCAATAAGCTTCTGCAGTAGGAGTCATTTTTCCTTCTGCAAAACATATATAATTGAGCATACTGTATAAAGTTAATTGCAGTAATTATCAAAGCACAGGAATTTGTTTTGCTTGTTTCATTATTAAATATCATATCTGTAATCTTATATATCTTCTTATCTTAATGAAATGATTAATGCCATATGTTTATATAAAAAAAATTTTATTTGTTTTAACAGTAGAATGCCATGCACCTATTTATTGTATGCAATTATGATACATTGTATAAATAATAAATATATTTCATTCATTCATTTTATTTCTAATTATAGAGCAAAATTTCATCATCACCAACTAACTCTCTTCCTAATTCATCAAACAATGCATCTCTTGAATATAGTTCTCCAAACATATCACATATGTATGCAGAAGTTCAGAGACATCCTAAAAATCCATATGAAAAATTAAAAGGGCAATCAGATTCTGATCATGATACAGATGAATATGATGATCCAGATAAATTCAGAAGAAATAGAAAACAATGGGCAAATTGTCAGTCAGATTTATATGAACCTCCTCCAGTTCCAGAAAAACAAAATATTTATGATGATGATTTAGCATCTATTCCTGAAATATGTAAGTCTGTTTTTATAAATGAATATTAGCACTAAAATTTAATAATTTTCTAATTTTATTTATAAAATATAACTTAATTGTTTGATCCATTTTTAATATTTAATAAGCCATGTAAATGTATGTTAAGATTATATTTTTAAAAAAATTATATTTATTTTTTTTACATTTGTTAATCTTTTAATCCCAAAAAATAAATTCTAAATCAGGAATTTAAAATAAAATAAATAGTTGTTTTATATTAAATAAATTACAGCATTATATTATACAATCAAACCTCAGTTTATGAACACCTTGGATCATGAACAATTCGGTTTACAAACAAATTTTCCAAATACAAAGGGTTTCAGATAATATACTGTGTCTCAGGTTATGAACACTCAAGTCTTCAACATAAACATTTTTCAATGCTAATGCCATGTGTCACTTTAGAAACATTTTAAAATGTAGACAAAAACAAATCACATTGGAGAACTTTTTAGTGAGACAGAGGTTGAATTGATATGAAACAGAATCGAGTGGTACCAAGAGACAGAAAAAAAAAGGAAAAGAATCTCCTTCCAAACAATAATATTTCACTTCCTCACCATCTTCCACTTATGCCACTAACTCTCCTCCATACATGTACGGTAAAACTAAATTAAGTTTTTGTCTATATTTGATCTGCTTAGTGTTGTGTTTATCTTTTTTTTGTGACAGATTTAATGATTTTCATTTGATTTTGTTAAAAACTTATGTACAAAATATGCTATAGAAATTTAAATAAGCAGTCATCTTGGGCTAGGAATGGATTAATCCATTTTATATTAATTCCTATGGGAAAACAGTTTTGGTGTACAAACAACTTTTCAGGAACAAATTAAGTTCATGAACTGAGGTTTGACTATATTTTTTATATAACAAATCAGTTTATAAAACAAGAATTGACAGATCAGTTTATAATTAAAATAAGAATTGTACAATTTCTAAAAGTTTTTTAAAATAACTACAAGTTTAATTAATTGCATTCTTGAGAAACCTTATTTTCATTCAATTAATTAAGAATTTTTTATTAAATCTTATGTTTTTTAATAAGAAACATTAACAGGATAAAACAAGCATTTTAATCAGAAAAACAATATTTTTTCTGCCTCAACTTATGATCACTTGTACTTAGATATGAATAATCATAAGTCAAGACAATTGTAAATCAAGAACTACCTGTATATGAAAAATTGAAATAATTCAATAGAATATGCAATATAAACCCAGCCAATTCTCTTTAATCATGTTAGAACCATAAACAAGGTGGCAGGCTTTCAATAAAGTTCATATAAATTATCTTCATTTTAAAGTTCAAATATAGATTTTCTCCATTTTATAAGAGTTCACTTTATGCCATTTTGCTTTTACAAAAGACCTAAATTTGTACCTTTTTTTCACTTATTGAAAGAAATCCAAAGAAGATTTTTGCTTTTATGAAAAAAGAAGTTAGCTGTATTGGTGCATGCTAATGCAGTATCTTAGTATTTTGGAGGATCTGGCTTCAATTCTGGATCCCCACCACCACTTTTTTGGGAGAGGTACTGATTCTGGACCATTGAACCCATCCTTCAATTTTCTTGTTGACCTATCAAAGATATTCATTAGTCTGTGATGGCTCTAAAAGTCTCTCTGCTACTAATTACAGTATGTCTCATGCAATATGGTAATATAATTTGGACAATGATGAAATCTATTAATTTTATGATTGGTCAGTGCAGTTCAATGTATTCAAGTCCTTAACCCAATGATAGGATATGCAGAAAATGTCCTTTTTTATATGTGATTCTTGTAGTTTTGTGTTCTTTATATTTATTAAGATAATGTATAAAGTCCTTGTAAATATTAGAAGTGAGAAATCCATAAATTTTGGGCATTTTTGACCATTCCTGATGCAAGAAATTGAAACTGAATGCTGTCATAAGTCAAGGACTATTTGTATGATATTATAAAATGAAATGTTAAACTGAGAATGACATTCATAAAATGATTTTGTTTTAAGCAAATTATAATGTGATGAAATTTCATATTTTCTTGGACATTCTTATAATACACAGCTTATATGCAGCATAAAAATTTTTATTGATTATATAATGTATAAAGCTTTAAATGACTTTTAGTATCAATAACTATATCACTATCTACAAAAAATACAATGAAATGAAAAATTGCAGAATTGGGAAATTGATCTGTGCTTCTAGTGAGTTAGCATTGACTGATTACATTTTTATTTTGTATGCTACTGCAGAATTTTTCACATTTTGATTTTGCTTCTCTCTTAATTTACTATTTGAATAATGCTTCTATGGAGCTCAAAATAATGGAAAATTTTCTTCTAAAATTTGTCTAATAAAGATCATAGTGGGAAAATTAAAGAAATTATAAATTTTTCTTATTTTCTTTTCTAAATCATGAGAAAATTACATAAGGAAGAAAATTTGGATTTAAATACAGTAATTATGTAGATAATTTATAAAATTTAATATTTTAACAGAAATATAAGAAGAATTGTGTGATTTAATTTACAATCAAATATGTAATTATTTTTATGTATAATTATGAAAAAAAATCACAGCATTGAAATGTTGTAATGCAATGCATAAAAAGAAAATTGGCTAAGGAATAGTGTGTGACTGTGTTGCATCACATTCAGTCACATTTCTCAACACTATGATTTTATTGAAATGTTTTTTTGCTGAAAAATATTAAACTGTTAAACATTTCATTTATCAAATACATATCATCCTCGATTATGACAAGTTATATGATGATGTCATCAATAAATTCAGTGATTGGTCAGTGCAGTTGACAAAAGGTTCAAGTCCTCAATCAATAATTTGATATACAGAATGCATTGTTTTTGTGTCTAGTTCCTATATTTTTGTTTTTTGTTAAGTTTGTTACAATCAAGCAGAATGAAATAATAACTATTGTAGTATGCAATTCATAAATTTTGGGCATCTCTGATTTATGACTGTGTAAGTCAAAGAATACTTGTATCATTAAAAATATCTAACAAAGTTTTCAATAATAAAAAATCAAAATCAAAAATGAACAATGGATATTTTAGTGCAACTGATACAGTACAAATAATCCTTGACTTATAGAGTTCAGTTTCAAAAATTTAAATTATCATAAGTTGTAAATGCCCAAAATTTATGGATTTCTCACTACTAATTTTCACTAGGATACTATATATTATCTTAATAAACATAAAGAATACAAAACTACAAGAAGCAAACACAAAAAAAAAGATGTCATCTTTATATCAGACTGTTAGGGAAGTAAACCAGGTCAGTTGCATTGACAAATATTAGAATTTATCAATGAACAAAAATGATTAGAAAATGACGTTGTTATAAATATGAGTTAGTCATAAGTTGAGATGCTTGTAAATCAAAGATGACCTGTAACTGATTATTATGTATACAATGAAAAGTCTATTGCAAAATTAGAATTATTATTTGATTCTAATTTTGATCATAAAGTATATAAAATATAATAAAGAAATGAATCTGGAACCTTTGAAAATCTTTCAGATATTAACCAATACCATATATGAACAACTTGCTTTTACAGACTATGTAGGTCAAAAAATGCACTAGATGCAAGTATTAAAACATTTTTTTTTTTTTTTTTTATGCACTAGACGCAAGTATTAAAAATGTTTTAATACTTGCGTCTAGTGCATCTTTCAGATATTGCATCTAAGATATACTATTGATTATTATATATATTTTGTAAATTTATAATCAATTAAAACAAAAATAATTTGCTTTTTCTTTAAATAGAAATGATTTTACTGGGATATTCCAGGATTTTGCTTATGGAGTATACTATAGATAATGCAGAGTTGTTACTGTGATTTATAATACATGTACCATACAATAGTTCTAAAATTTTGAAATCCAAAATAAGTGGCTGGAAGACTTTTTCATCAGGGATTGTGAACTTATATTAATCTGTTAAGCTCTATTATAAATCTAACAGCTTATATTATTGTCCAGACTACTAAATATTAATAAAAATTGATGTGATAGAAAGTAATTTTTGAAGTTAATCAGATTATGTGTTTGTTTATATGGTTTTTCTTTTAATATTTGATAGTTTATACATATGTGTTTTTTGATTAAAAGATTGCACATATTAATAAAACTAAAATTTTATTTTCTAATTTATCTATTTTTTAGCACTTTGTCAAGAACAAAATGACAATTCGGCAAATTCAATAGCTAGCCAAGCAGTTGCTGGAAATGTAGCTTCGGCTGAAATACCTTATATGACTCCACCTGTATCTCAATCTAATATTATTTCTATAGTAACATCACAAGAAGAAACTAATTTTCAAGGTAAGTCATAATTGTATTTTTCAAATATTATATTCTAATAGAAAATTTCTAATTAAATTAGTTTTTCAATCAATATCTTGATACATAAAATAATTTCTTTAAATATAATTAAAAAATAATGACTATTACTATAATAAAACTATGAATCTTTTATGTATATATAAATTGATTTGTGTATAGGCTGACATCTCTACTTTAGAATTTGAAACTAGAGCAAAACAATTTTTATATCTTAACCAATGTTTATGAATTATCTGTTTGTCTTAATAGTATTTTAATGCATGCTTTTTGACCCAGATCACAACGATAATTTGTGTCAAATCCATTTTCATATTAAACTATTTTCACTGTGTTTTTAATAATAGAATCAGTAAGATAATGATGTTTGTTAGGAATAGATATGATGACTTGCAAAGGCTAGCATGATGATACACTGCAATTGAGACAGTGAATTTTATAATCTCTCAAAAATTTTTCCAGTTTTTATTCCCCATGCATAAACAACCAGTCCCTTTTACAAAAATTACATAGCTTATACATGAATATACATGATAACTTAATCTAAATTTTAAATTTAAAAAACAGAAGAAAATCATTGTGATTCAGATTTATATAACAATTAGCAATACCCTCATGAATATATCTATTTCACTCACATAATGCTGTCAGAAATGAAATTTTCAAACATTTTTTAAAGTTTCATATTTTTAAATATTTTTTTTTTTCTTAAGCATAATAACTGAAGAAATAAAAACAAACACAAAATATTCACATTCAAAAAGTATTAATAATGAAATTTCAAAACAATAATAATACAGATTTATCCCATGTAGCAAGTAAATGCAATAAACATGGTATGAATTTGTCAAAAGAAAAAAAAATTTTTTTGATGAACCAAATTTGAAAAAAAGGCATTTGCATCAATGCTTAGAATAAACTTTCTAAAAATATCCTTTTCAAAAACAATTTAGTAGTTCATCAAATTACTATAAACAATACACAATAGAATAAATATTTTAGTAATGTAATATTACATTACTAAAATAATAATTATGAAAATAATTTTATTAATGAAAAATAATTATTATAATTGTTTATAAATCATTCCCCAGTTTTCAAGTGTTAGAATAATAAGACATTCATTGAAATAAATTGATAACTTCTTTTATAATTAAAAAATTTTCCAAATTCAGTTCACCATTGGAATAAATAAAGCAAAATTTTGAACATTAAAACATCATGATACAATGCGAAGAAAATGCTGGATGGAGAGTAGGATCATTTATAAAATATATGATTATTATTTTCTTGATAATTTTGGGCATCAGATTTGTGTTTCCAACAAATTGCACATATACTGATTGGCTTTCTATTCCATTATTTGCATTTCCATTGTATATTTTGATTGTGATTTTTTTTATTTTGACTGTCATGATTAGTGTTATCATGATGGAGGTGACATGATACAATGTAATTGAAGCAATACATTTGTGTTGTGTTGCTTCCAATCACATTTCTCTACAATATGATTTTATTGAAGTGTTTGTTAGAAAATATCAAAGAAATATTAAAATTTTTTGTTTATTTCCAATAAAATTATTTAACAGAGTTTAAACAATAAAAAATCAAAACATGCAATGGAAATTTAGCTCAACTGATGGGAGTGGAAAACTGATCAGCACATACACAATCATCAGAAATGCAAATCTGTTATCCAAAATTATCTGCAAAATATTCAGTGTGTATTTTATAAATGATCAGAATTATTTGAAATGCATAAATTGTTGATCAAAACCATTGGAAATTATCTTGTATTTCCATTTAATATTAATTTATGATGCATAGGTTAGGTTAGGCAAAGTAGATTAAGCTGCCATATTACACAAGGGATATACTATATCTAGCAGTGACCACTTATAGAGCCCATCATAAGCTGACCAACATCCAGGAAGGGGTCAACTAGATGGTTGAAGAATAGGCTTCAATAAACTGGGTCTGGACCTCTCCTGAAAAACTGGAGGTATCGGACCTAAATTTGAATGTGGATCCATTAGGATGATAAGCAACAGCTTTACCTTGTGGCCATCCAGCCAATGAAGCATGGATAGCAGCAGTCATATTTGCTCATTAAAAAGATAGATCTACACATTCTCTAAAAATATTAATTTATTTAAATATTAACATTCATATACATCTGCATATTTTTATTACTCTTCATATAAAATATTTATTTTTCATTAAATATTCAACTTATCAGCACTTAATGCAGAAAAATTTATTTTCAAACTAAAATATTTTTGGCTTAACTTGAGGCCATCTTCAGTACATATTAACTTATAATAAGTATTTGATTCTAGAATCTTTTTAAATTTTAAAAACATCATTTAAATAATTACATAAATAGTTATTTAATATTTTGTAATAACCTTTACACATTTACTCTTCATTTTTTAAGAAATTGTTTTCAATGAAATGTGTCAATTTCTATAAAATTTGTATCCCACAATTCATCAACCATGGTTCGCATACTAATGTCACAACATTGGGAGCCTTGGAATTATTTTTATTTATTACATTATTTTTCAATCTTCTTTTAATCATTTCAATCATTTTTATCATATTTCCTTACCTTTTTTCTCAATTGGCTACAAAATGGCCGTCTTATTCCAATGAATTATTATATCTTGCTCATATGCTGTCATTGCTAATGTAATTGTTTCTCTACCTGACTTTATACCTGCAAATAATGTTTTTTTAACTATATCTTTAAATTATTAACCATCTTTCCTACATATTATTTCTGTTTGTTTTATATATTATTGTATAGAGAGATATTGTAGACTCCTGATTTCTTCATAATGTCATATATATCCATATCATTTCTTATTGCACTGAAAATGCTGGGTTCTCTCTTGTAGACTATTTTCCTCTTTGTTTTATTCCCAATTTTCCTTAGTATTTATCTGATAGAATCATATCTTATATCAATATTGCAAAGTCACTAATTCTATTGGATATCAATAATAATAATAATAATAATAATAATAATAATAATAATAATGCTTAGTACATCTAACGGTTAACACGACTCTGCAAATCCAGAATTCTGCCTGAGCTCAGGTGTTTTATTAGTTTCTAATAAATATATTCAAAATAAACAGCGATCAAAGTAAAGTCTAACTGGCAAAATAGGAAACCGGAAAAAACTTACAACTAGAAAAGTATCAAACAAGTGTTAGAACTAGACCGGCAAAAACTACATTAGAAACTTACACTAATAAATTGAATAAATTCCCAAAATTTTATATTTTTATTGTTAAATAACAATAAAAATATAAAATTTATTAGACTCAGAAACCACTTACAAAAGTGTAACCAAAGCTTTAATAAAGCAGATTCAAATAATCAACAAAACTTATTTAATCAAAATTCAAATATTCAAAATCAAATTATTCATAATCAATAAATCTTAAAGACTACTGAAATTCTAATACCTCCATAACCGATACAAACTTTAAACCATTATAGACCTTTACAAGAATTTAATAATGTCACTCAAGCAATTTCACTTTGAAATCAACACCTCCGTGTTACACCTCTCCGAGTCATTGGAATCTTAGGCTTTTCTACTAGGTGACGTACAGTCCCACATTGCTTCATTTACATAAGTCGTGCAACAAGTTTAAATTTTACTAGTTTACAGGAGTAAATCAATTCGTGTCATCCTCTTTAAAGTTTAAATCATAATACCAAACACAAACATCAATAAAAGATCATTCTTATTATCTTATATCGGATCAGTGGTAAAATTATTTAGAGGAGATGACATCACAAACTGAGAAAGCTCTTCCAGAAGACGGATGTCTGTTCTGTAACACATAATTACCAAATACTAAGACGGAGAACGTGGAAGTAAGTTAACTCTTAAACAAAATATAATACGTTTAAATAATAATGGAATATAATGATAAAATAATAAGAGCATAATAAAATGATAAGTAGGATAGGTCAGAGTTAACCTCTTCACAAGATATGTAAAAGGAATAATTTGAATTAAAAAATTTTTTGTTAAGTTGTATTTTTTCATGTAAGTAATAAATGAGGAGCTAACATTCAAAAGTGACTTTGTCCAAAATTGAAAATTTTGAGTTAAATAGTGATTTTGATTAATGTGGTTCATATCATGATCTCTGTGGAGTTTAATCATCCAAAAACAAGTTTGTCTTAGTTATAATGGTCTTTGAAAGTAGATTGTCTAATTGATCATTCCCAAAAGTTGTATTTATGTGGCAGAGTCTTTTTTGAATGTTAACTCCACAAATATATAACAGAAATCTATAATTTTTTATTACTAGTCTTATATCCAACAACAATATTAGAATACAAAAATTGCTGATTATCAGAGCCGATTAATCAGTGCAATTCTGATAAACAGATAACATATCAAATTAGTATTTGATATGTTATTTTTTGGGTGGGTTAGGTTAGATTAAATTAAGCTGCCATATCTGTTTATCAGAACTAACCCATATGGCAGCTTAAATTAATTAAGCTGCCATATGGGTTAGGTTAGATTAAATTAATTAAGCTGCATATGGGGATATACTTACTTCATCTTGTAGAAGCCACTTTTGGAATTTATTATGGTAGTCCAATACCCATAATGGAATCGATTAGAAGGTTGAAACATGGTTTCAACTGCCCAACTTATCTCGAAAAATTAGAGTTGTAGCATTTGGAATTTAATTCAGATCTTCTAAGATAGAAAATCACTGCTTTACTATATGGCCATCTGACAGACTTTTTGAGTCTGGGAACAGTCAAAAATTTTTTCATGTAAATAAATAGTAATTTCCTCTTTGATTGGCTAGTTAGCTTGGCACCATTTGGTTAATGAAAGGTTTCATAAGGACAGTCAGCTTTCATAAAGTAGGGGAAATTTGTATTTAAAATTAGTAAAATTACGGCATATAACGAATAGTATATTTCATAAATGGATCAGTTAGATGTTTCTTATTTCAGAGAGTTGAATAAAAAGTTCTGATTATAAAGCAAGATTCTTTGGTATAAATACTGCCATCTTGACATACAGGAATGCCTTGCACAGTATAGCTAATACATTCCAAAAAAATACTGCACTAATTGAATCCTCACTGATTGAAGAATATATTCAATGGGAGAAATGACATCAGTTCCAAAAGAATTTTTTTTCATTTAAAAAATTATTAGATCTGACAAAAAATATTTTGTGAAGAATTAAAGTTATAGCAGTGAGATTGAATTGTTTAGCAGTGTTCTCTATATTCTTCTATCATATCATCATAGTTGTGTTTTGCATTCTTAAATTGCATCTCTTGCTAATTTAATAATTATATATATATATATATGTAGATAGATAAAATTGTTAAATTAATGAAAGGTGCAATTTACTATGTTATTTCTAAAACATTTTCACTTCAGCACACTGATAGTGGCATGATTACATGTAGTTGTTGGAAATACCATATCGTCGGTATGGTGTCAATGATAAGGCAACAATAGTTGCCTTAAAATCAATATTTTTTTACCTATCATTGGCAGATTGCAATTTTTTTTGTGACCATAATTCGAATAAAATCCTGCAGATAAAAAATATATCATCAAGATGCACTGAAATTTGTTTTTTAAATACATGTTTATTTTTGTTTACAAAATATATCATGTAAACAAAATATTTCCATAAATTAAAAATTCTAATATATATCACTTTTATTTATACAAATAATAAAAAAATTGATGATTACATGATGAATAATAGATTATATTAGAATAAATCAGCTGATTTCTGTTTATATTCAGTCATTTCCTACAATAATTGACTTTTACATCATACTCCTGCCATTACTGCTGAACTTGTTCTTCATTGTCTTCTAATTACCATTGTTCAAAATTAACAGAATTTTCATAACTTTTTAATAATAATGTCAAAAAATAATAATAATTTGAATATTTATTAATATTTTTAAAATATGTAAAAAATTTGAATTTTCAGATGAAAATATTTTAAAAGCATTTTTTTGTGATGATTCACCAATTTTAACTCTTTTTTAATTATTTTAATCCACTTAAAAACAATTTCTTTAAAAGTAGAGTAATTGAAATATTGATATTGGGAGTGGTTCCTATTGAAAATGTTCAAATTTTGTATTTTTTATTTTTTTCATTTCTTACAGAGAAATGATAAAACCAGTTTAAGATCATGTTCCTAGTCGAATTGAACTCTAAAGTTTGTAGCTGGTATCAGTGTGTTAATAGACTTTAATTATTAATCACCTCTTTCTCCTATCATTCCCTTAAAGTTCTACTGTATCTAGAAATATTTTCAGCTTGATTGAAATATGAAATTTTTAGATGATTACACAGTAAAATAATGATAAAATAAAAGATCATATTCTAAAATAGTTTTTGTTTTTCATATTAAAATATTTTCAATCATTCGAAAAATATAAGTAGTCGTTATTTTTCTTTCAATCTCTATTAATAATCAAAATATATATCACAAAAAATTTTCTCATATCACATTAAATTGTACAAGTAATATTTTTTAAAATTATTTTTTTAGAGTTATTGCTATTATTTTCAGTCATAAAAGTATGTTTAATTTACAGCTATTTTGTGAAAATTTTATCATCTTTCAAATGTCTCTTGAATTGAATCAATTTCATTTTTTATTAGTTTATAAATTTTTAAAAATAACAATTACAATAAATTATTCTATTAGAGAATTTTTTTATAGTGTATATATGTTTTAAATAAATTATATATATATATATAATTTATTTAAAACTTAGATTTTATAATACAAATTTAAATCATTATACATAGTATATATGTTTTTATATTATTAATAAATTTTCCTTAGGAAAAAATGGATACTAGAGAATATAAATCTCCCCTGGAATTTGCAGCCGATGTTAGGTTAATATTCACAAATTGTTATAAATATAATCCATCTGATCATGAAGTTGTTGCAATGGCAAGGAAATTGCAGGTAAGTTGGAATTGGTGAAATTTACTTTTTTTGTATATTTATTTAAATATCTATTAATATACAGTATAATAAATATTTTAATAAATTATAATGATAAAATATATTTATATTATTGAAATATTAGTAAAATGTCTTGCAGATATAAAAATCTTGAAAAAATCAATTATTTAAATAGTGACATATTTGGAAATTTTTTATGTGAACTGATAGTGACTGTTTTCATCTTAATACTTTCAGTACATAAACTTTGGATTGATGTATATATAAAACAAGCTGAAGCCCGCAAATTTTTGCGGGTTTAATATTTTAGATATTTTAATAAAAATTTGTTACAGTTAAATCTCT
>WUQG02404237.1:0-17102 GCA_011317285.2 Androctonus mauritanicus | reverse complement strand
ACATTCACCGAAGAAAAACTTCGATGACTCCGATGCACGAACCGGTTTAAAACGTTTTATCTTCAACAGCAGTTTTGGAATGCTTACATAAAACGGTTTATAAACCGTTGAGTTTAGGAACGTACCCTTATTAACACGATATAATACAAAATACATTGCATTAGAAATTTAATTTTTAAAATGTATTTTATGATAAAATAAAGTGAAATGTTTTTACTAAAAATCTTAAGAAAAACAAACGAAATTCAAAGTTTCGGATCTCTTACATTTTTCAAAAATATTAATTTAATGTAAATGTATACATACCGAAGAATATTAAACAGAAAAAATTTATATATTCAATGAAAATCTTTGTTTTAACAAATGCACAATGTTGCGCTCAGTAAGTATGTCAGCACTGAAATGGAAATCAGTCTAGCATAGGGAAAATCGAGGAATTACATGGCGAAACAGTGAGTTGTGCAGCAGCGTTATTGTGAATTGGCATAAATTGAGCCGGTGTAAACCGAGGGCTACCTGTGTAATAAATTGTTAATTTGTTTTTCACCTGATTAATGATCAATGCTGATTTATTTTAAATATTATATCCATTTTTATATATATATATATATATATATGTATGGACTAAAATATTTTTCTTCCACTAAATGTTTTTATATATGTAATTGTTTGATAAGAGCTTATAATGAAAATATAAAGTTATGTATAGTCAATTAAAATTTTGCCTGCATTACTATATTGAATATATCATTCTATATTGTTCTGTTTTGTTTTTATAAAATTTAAGCTGAGTACTAATAATTTAGACATAACAATTTAATGTGTACAATTTAATATTGTGACTTTTTTAAAATATTGCTATTGAATTATATCTGAATAAAATGGATATAAAATGTATTGATGATAGTAATAAAACAATAACAATCTTTTGTATAATTAAGATAGAGATCACTTCTAATGAATATCTGGGTGAGTATGCTATAAGAATCAAGGTAACAACAATCCAACTTTCCTATATTGTGTTCAATTATTAGTATTGAAATTGTCAATTAAATATTCCTGAAATTTTAAAAAATGCTGTAAACATCTTCCACATACAAATACAATATGACAGTTGGAACTAATCTTTCTAAAATGAAATATCAATTTTCAGTAAGTAAATCTTCAAAATTCTTAGATTGTTACAATTAATAAAAATAATTGCAGTCATCTCAATATTTGTAGTTTTGTTTTCAGCATTTTGTAATAATAAGTTTTTGAATTATCTTTTAAATATAATATTTTACTTGATATAGAATTAAAATTATAAAATGTCTGAAATATATAGACTATTAAATGATCTGGCACACCATAATTATGTTTCATTGCTTTTTTCCCAAATATTACATTAAATATTGAACTAAAAAATTTAATTGATATATGATGATGATGATGATGATATAATAATAAAGGTACTGTACTTAAATTAACAATAAGAATTTTAATACTAATATATCACTTAAAATTGATTTTTGTGAATGAAAATATTAAATGTATTTCAAAATAGTGTATCTTTTATATTGGTTGGGATAAAATCAAATCATAAATTTCTTGCATCAAAACAATGAAAACTGTTCTTATAAACATAGGCCTATGAATGCTGCATTTAAGAGAAATATCCACATTTTATATTTGTGCTTTTTCAAAGATAGCAACCGAAACTTGTTTAATCAACGAAATAAATTTGATAAAACTGACAACATAGTTTTAACATTTTCTTACATTTTTCCATCTTGAACTATGATGTCAGTTTTGTATTTTAAAATTTATTTCATCAATTAAACACATTTTCTTTACAATCATTAGAAAAGCACTACTATAAAATTTATATATTTTTCTTTAATGCAGTAGGTTTGGGCCTTTGTTTATAAGAATTTTTTTCATTATTTTCGATGTAAGAAATTTGACTTTTGATTTTGTCTTAACTGTTATGGAACACCCTGTCACATACATACATACATACATACATGCATGCATGCATGCATGCATGCAAGTAAGTAATCCTCAGCTTATGACGTACTTGACTTAACAACATTCCTGCTTACGATGATAATGTAATCAGTAAATTCTGTGATTGGTCAATTCACTTCACATAGGTTCATGTGTAGTAGTCTGATATATGAAAAGTGTTGTATTTATTGTGTTTATTATGATAAATTAAGAGTACAATAATAAATATTGGGAATGAGCAATCCATAAATTTTAGGTATTTCTGACTTTTGACTGCATTGACTTAAGAATGGGGTGTTGATATTGAACAACATTGTAATTACAGAATACTTATTTATAGAGTTGTTCGGAAAACAATTTTGTTTTTTCCCCATGAGTAACGTTAGTTTTATTTTTAACCCCCCCAATTTCATTCTAAGATCTACTGTCATTATACATTTTGACAGCTAACATTTCAAGGTTTATTTATAAAAAAAACTTTTTTGACTCTGTACAATTATTTTTTTGGTGTCATATCAAAAATGGAAAACAAAAAGTATCATTTTTGGCATATTTTGCTTTTTTATTACTAAAAAGGTAAGAATGCTGTTCAAGTAAGAAAAAAGTTACGTGAAGTGTATGGAGAAGATGTGTTAACAGAACGCCAGTGCCAAAACTGGTTTACAAAATTTCGTTTTGAAAATTTCAATATTAAAGATGCACCACATTCTGGAAGGCCAATGTTTCATCTAATGAAGACAAAATAAAAGCATTGGTTGAAGCAAACTGTTGAATAAAAAAAAACATGAGAAATTGCTGTAAGATTGAATTAGTCAAATTCAACCATTCATGAACATATGAAATGACTTGGTTTCATTTCAAAGCTTGATATTTGAGTTCCACACTTTCTCAAGGAAAGAGATTCGCTCTATCACATTGATATCTGTGATTTGCTACTCAAATGTCAAAGAAATGATCTGTTTCTGAAGTGAATCATAACTGGCAATGAAAAATAGATTGTTTAGAACAATGTTGAATGCAAGAGATCACAGAGCAGAAGAGATGAGCCAGCTCAAAGCACTTTGAAAACAGCTATTTATCAAAAAAAGTGATGCTCTGTTTGGTGGGATTTCAAGGAAATTATTTTTTTTGAACTTCTACCAGACAATTCCACAATTAACTCACAAGTGTACTGCCACCCATTGGACAAATTGAGTGATTCCATCAAACAGAAGAGGCCAGAATTGATTAACAGAAAAGGTGTAGTGTTTCACAATGATAACGTCCAACTTCATACAAGTTTGATGACTTGCCAGAAGCTGTTGCAGCTTGGATGGGATATGTTACTACACCCATCATATTCACTATATCTGGTACCCTCCGATTATTACTTGTTTCAATCTTTACAAAATTCTTCAGACAGCAAAACATTTAGTTCAAATGAGGATATCAAAAATCACTTGGTTCAGTTTTCTGCAAGTATACATCAAAAGTCCTGTGAACATGGAATCATACTACTACCAGAAAGATGGCAAAATATGTTGGACCAAAATGGTCAATATATAATTGGTCAATATATAATTGAATAAAATATTTATATACTATTAAAAAATTGTTGTTCGTTTTCATGAAAAAAACAAAATTAGTTTTTGAACAACCAACCTTATATTATGTTGTATTAAACATATATTTTATTTTATTTTTTGGTAAGATTTGTTTAATTGTATTAAAAATTATTACATCATAATAAATATTTTTTATGTATAAGAACTTCATTTATACAAAATATGGCAAATTGTTTTTCAGCATTAAATTGTAAATAGAAAGTATTTATAAAATTAGACCGAAATGAAAATGAGGGACGTGCCAATTTTTTATGAAAAAGGAGCGCAGACACAGAAAGTTTGGAAACCAATTCCCAAACCAAAGTTTGGCTTACATAATTCCCGCTACCATTTGGTTCCACGTGAAGATATAGTACGTTTCGAGATTAAAACTACAGTTTTAATTTCAAAATGCACATTATAAACTTTAATTAAACGTTATACAGACAATATTAGAAATTCATACTCGTAGAATCACTCATGTATGTATTATCTAGTGGTTCGACATTTCTTTTCTCGCTGAATTGAATATTTTTAGCTATCGTTCAATAATGGAAATCGATTTATATAGAAGAAATAATAGTAGAGAATATCCTCCGCAAACAAACCAAAATTTCTATATATTAAAATAGATATAAAGAGCAGTTTTCGATGACTAAATTATATATGTGCTAATATATTTTTGAAATCAATATGAAAAATTATAAAATAATGAATCACAATGTTTTAAGGCAAAAAGAAAAATATGATTTCTTAGGCGGCCAAATGAAAAAAGAAAGACATCAGAACATACTCATGTTGATTTTGAGCAATCATACTTTATCGCCATCCCAAATATCTGATTTAATTTTTAAATGAAACTTGTTAGATAGGGTTTATTCATCGATTACCCCATCCATTCGATTTTAATCTATTTGAAAATTCAAATTATCAAATTCGAAGCGCATTACTAATAGTGAATCGATTTCCAAGATTTATATAATTTTATCCTTTAGCAAATCTTTAAAATATATATGAATTTATTTTTAATTGTATAGTGTTTATCCAAATTATTGCCAAAATTATATGAAAATTTTTTTTTATGAAGACCATAATATTGATTCAATATCGATCATTTTTAATAGCCTTGGTTCTCTAGTGGAACCTAATAATATAAATGAATTTTATCCAAATCGAATAATATTTATGTGATTATCGCGATGAGAGATGGGCAACAGACATACTTCATATTACATATTATCCTTTTATTCTATTTTGGAATAGAAAGAATCAATAAGATGGTATATGTTCGCATACACTTTATATTTGACATATGATATATTAAATAAAAGATTTCTGCTTTTCTAAATTGTGATGAGTCATAATTTAAATTTTAGCTGGATGTAATTTAATAACCCTAGAGGCAATAAAATTTACATAAATCATTGCAGCATCTTATATCTTTATGCTTCTCCGAATTTTATTTTATTTTTTTTTTAAATTTATTCATTTAAAATTCAACTGGCGTGCTTCCTAAGCATTAAATGAGAAGATTTAAATTGCTATATATTTTGAAATGTTATTTATGTGTCTGTTTTATGCATTTCGTTATATTTTAAAATACCGTGACTGAAATTTTTATGATAATTCGCGCTTTCAAAGAAAATCTTTAATTTTTGGTTAAACTCCTTAGTAAAATATAGTCGTTCAGGAATCTTTTAAATAATTTTTTTAATATTTTAACGTTAGAAATATCTATCAATCAAAATTTTTCATACATTGATAAATTCATATAATTCAGTTATATTTCTAAAAGACCTGTTCATATCAGAATCTTCGAGCTGTTTCAATTATAGCAAAATAATCAAAATATATATTTATATGTTAAGAATTAGAAAAGATGACAATGTTATTTAGCATTTTAAAAATTATAAAAAGTATTAATATAATTTATGTCACGCAAATAAGCACTTAAACTACATTCTTAGATAATGAATATGTTCATAGCTGGTAGAAGTAATTACGAAAGATGGATGATATTTATATCAATTAATATTTATTAATTCATTAAAAACTTTCCTCGTCAGTAAATAAAATAAATCAGATTAGACAAATAATTATTGATGTTAATGAAAATATTATGATGAAGTTTATTTAATTAACATCAAAAATCGTTCATTAATTCATAGGAATTAAAACTAATTTAAGTAGTTCTTGCCATTTATTATGGCTAATCAATCTATGCTAACAAATTTTCGATTTGATCTTCCTTTTAAAGATATGGATCAAATCTCAGGTCTCATTCCTTATATTTATCGAAAAGATCAATCAAAAATTTTGAAATGATCAAACCAAAATGTCGATCGCCTCAACAAAATAAAAATTAAAACTATGATATAAAAATTATATCATAGCACTAAGATGATATAAAAATTTCCTAATGACTAAAAGCAGAGCAATGGAAAGACAATAAGTAAGAAGAAGAGCTATTTATTTGAAACTATTTTAAAAAGAATTCTTTTCCATGCATCAGGAATGATCTGATGATCGAAGGCATTATTAAAAAAGGTATTAAATAAAAAAAATTCGCTATGAAGTCGGGTTGTGAAATTTATGCCACTGAATATTTATGACAGATATGTAGTTAGAAAATAGTTGAAAGATGGATGACAACCAATGCCGACCTCAAGTTGTTCCAAGTGATGCATATCTCAGAATAATTAAAAGGAGTAATAATAAATTTGTCAGTTATGAAAGATTAAAATATAAGATAAGATAAATTAATAAAAATGAAATAATATAATTGACATTAGATTAAAATATGCAGGTTAAACTATTTCGGTTTTATGTATTTTTTGATCTTTGAACAAATAGCTATCACTTCAATCTGGATAGCAATTTATACAGTAGTATGATCATTAAATCCAGAAAACCAATAAACTATTTTCTGTTAGAGTTCATCGAAAAATTTTAATATTTTGTAATAAAATCGCATTCGGAAATAATAATATTTTAAGAAAGAGAAAATTTGATTGTTACAAGTTATTAATAAAAGTAAGTTTTCGATAGGTCTTTCAAATCAACGGCTTCATAACTTGATCATTTGAAAGAATTCGTTACTGATTTAAAATTCATTTATAAAATATAAATTATTCAAATAAAAAGTGAAATAATCGTGAATTTGTCGATATTTTTTATTTACTCATGAAATATTCATTATAATATAGAGTAATATTAATATAACGTTAATTTTCTATAATAGAATTGACTAAAATGCTTAAAATAAAAATAGATTTAAAGCGATCTTTTCTGAAGTCAAAGTGTGAATCTTTAAGAATAGAAAGTTGAACTATCCAGTTAGTGTATTTAATCTGATCGTTAAGATAATGTAAAATTTTCCTAATGACTAAAAGCAGAGCAATGGGACGACAATAAGGAAGAAGAAGAGCTATTATTTGGAAATTTTTTAAAAAGAAACTTTTTCCATGCATCAGGAATGACCTGATGATAGAGGGCATTATTAAAAATGATATCAGATAAAAAATACTATATTTGAAATATGATGAGAGTAGGAAATTTTTTATTTTTATAAGGAGGAATATATATTAAGAGATCTGTTCAAGAGGTTTAGGTAACATTAAGTCATCTATACTATAATGAGATAATCGTCACTAAAAACGAGAATAGAATTTTAATTTTGTAAATTATTATAATTAACAAATAATTTGCAAATAAGCAAGTACAAGTATAATTTGAGTAGAAAATAGTTCAAAATATAGTAGGTAAAGATATATCATAAGATAAATTTATTATGCTAAATTCTCAATTATTAATAACTTATTTTTAAATAAATGATTAAAAATTTTTGCTTTCTTTCTTTAATCATCATAAAATAAAATGAATGAATAATACATATTTTATTCTAAAATAAAAAAAAAAGTTTACTATTTTTATGAATTGTAATAAGAAGCAAATCAATTTTCTTAATTATAAAATATCAAGTTTATTTATATAACCGAATCCAAAAAAATTAAATATTTATTGGAATTTAAATCGCGTATTGAAATAAATTCAAGATATATGGTGGAAAAATTGCTATTAAAGACAGCTGCCACAGCAAATATATAGAATTTGATACATAATGTACTTTCTTCCAGTGGTAACACCTTTAACTTTCATACAACATATAAGTTAATAATATATAGGTGCTTCTTTCTGTTTTGAATTTAAATATATTTATCAAATTATGATTTACTAAAATCATTAGATCTAATTCGTTAACTTATTTTACATCGAATTCATTCATACATTCAAACAAATATGCTGCATAGTAGACTATATATATTTTAATATTAATGAATTAGTGAACAATGTTCACGAATTTCGAGTTTTGTCGAAAAGAAAATAATTCATATTATTCTTAAGTAATATGAATTATTTTCTTTATATTGGCAATATTAGAAATTAATTCTAGAATTAATTTAATTTCGATGTTATTCTTTCTTCCTAAAGATATTTTAAATAAAATATTTTCAGAGCATTTATCTTAGAAATCAGCTGGATCCAAATTATTAATAGCATGTCGAAAATCATGCAAAAAAACTCATTACCATAATTGTTCCTTTGTATCAGTTAGCGTCATACCATTAATTTTATTTTTTTTATTTTTAACAGAAAAGCTGAAAGTTAATTGCTTTGGAAGTAATTTTTTCTTCAGAGACGTGTCTTTAATTAAGTAAAACGTGGTAAGAGAATATTTGGCCACGTTTTAAACTACTGTTTATTCTTTAGTGTTTAGGAAAGAATAAAAATAATTTGAAGAAGATTAAAGATTGAATTTATTACAAATTTGTGAAATGATTCGTGATTTGTTATTATTATTATTATTATTATTATTATTATTATTATTATTATTAAAATTCAAATATTCTGTCCAAAATATTAGAATACAAAATAAATAAAAATTTTATTGTATAAAAATAAATCTTACAATAAATTTCCTGTAAACTATTAAATACATTGGTAATTATAAATAATTCGTCGTATTTATGATATCTAAATAATATTAAATAACGAATTATTAGTTTGTATGTTTGTGATAACTATAAAAGATTGTTTTAAAAATAAAACTCCATATTTATCTTCACATTAATCTGAACTAGACTTATACAGGTATTGGTGAAGACATCTCAAAATCCATTAATAAACTAAAAACATCAAGTGTCAAGAGCAGTTCAATGCTGTACATCAAGCAATACAATAGATAAGACAGCAACAGGATTATTATCCTCAAGAAAAGGCAGGATATGGTTTCTGAAGAGGACAGTATTAGATAAGAGAAGAAATATACTTGTCATCGAGTATTAAGGAGGCTGTTACAGACTGAATGAGGTTTTAGGATATCATCCTTTCAAGTATCTCTCTCTCTATATATATATATATATATAGTGAAAGATAAAAAGTTACTATTCTAATAGAAACTATTGTTAACAGAAAACAATATATATTAATATAGTGACAATTTAAAAATAAAAAAGGATGATAAATCATTAATCGTTTCATATTTTATTCTACTTTTGATTTCAATACTGTTTATAAATAAATTTTTAATAAAAATAATATAAATCATTAATATATTTTGATAAATATAAATAATAATTATATATATTATTAGAAAGATTAAATATCGTTTTAGATATATCTAAAATTCAAAATTTATAAAAAAAATTTATATAAATATATTAGAATCTATTAAAATTATAAAAAGTTTTTTATGAATAGAAGGTAAAATATCTAGAGTGGATCGGAATAAGATAATAATGAGGGAAGTAACCTATTTTTCTCTAATTATTTAATATTTCAACGGGTGGTCACCTAAGCTGGTTTATTACCTTCTCTCATAAGCCTACTAAAAGAGAAAATATGGATTCTCTCTTAGGAGCATTTTTACTATATCTTTACAGTCAAGAAACTCGAAGTAAGTCTCAAAATTATTGTATCTTTTAAGATAAATATTATTGATCTTCATGAGATTAGCTTAGAGAAAATTGATATGATGTGTACTGAATAGTGTAAAAAATACTTCGCCTGTGCTGTTATTCTGATTTAGACATATTAAGTCACGTGAATAAAAGTTGTATCCCACATGACCAACGGAATAGATGCCACTTTTGCTTCGCGGTTGGGTGTCGAGTAAAATTTTTCGTATATGTATTTTCATTAAAAAATGCCGAAAGTATGCTTCAGAACTTCGAATCGAATTCTCTGATGCAAGGAAAGATTGAAACTTGGATGAAATATGTGAGAAAAGAGGAATGAATTTTTCAAAGTTTCAGAGAAATACGGAATTCTATAAAGGACACTTAGGAATGAGTAATAATATTTATAGGGGAATATCCTTGTTAAAAATCAATTATTCGGACAAATTAATTTATATTTATATACAAACTTAACCAATATAGTGTAAAAAATTCTATCAATTATTTGAACACATGAAAATATGTATGCAGCTTACCTTAAGTATTCGGGATAATAAATGTAATTGTAAATTAAAAAAAAAAGATTATAAAGCATGAAACGATTTTATTTCAATGTTCTTCATTATTTTACTCATGCGAAACCTTATCAGTATAAGTGGTTAAAATATAAATCAAATTTGATTGGAGTTTTAGAATCAGAAATGAAAAGTTGATCACTTTCTCCCGATCCACTATAAATATTGACAGGTGTTCGTCATCGTTTAGAGACAACAAATTGTAACATTTAAAAATGTCAAAGTATATTTGTTAAGATAAAAATCATTAATAAAATATCTATTAGTGAAATTATATCTTTTAGATGTATTATAGAAACTAAAGATTTGAAAAATAAAACTTTAAAATAATTATAAAATTTATAAATTGTTTATTTTAATTAAAAATTTTCTTAAATGTTTAGAGATTTAAAGAAACAAACTGATAGAATTGAATACAAGCCTACTTAAGATAATAAAAGTCTGATATTCCAAATTAATGAATACTGTTATTTAAAATAGATTGTACTAAAAATGAAAACTTCAAACAATTCTAAGCATTCTGTTCATAAAAAGGCTTATAATGTATATAAAAATTGCATATTTTCTTCAATTTCTTAAAAATGAATCTTTATGAACATACATAGAATTCTTTCATTATAAAGTACATTAGAATTCAGATGAATTATTCATCGTTTTATTTATTGCTGAATTCATTCCAAATATCGAAATCTGTTTCTAACTCCATATCTATTAAAGATGTTTAGTTTCTTTCACAAGAATAAATAGAGTAAATCTTTCTATTTAATATAATTTTTTCTTTAGTAGTACCTATATAAACTTGACAAAACTATAATTAATTGATCTATTAATACCAAATATATATTTTGAAAAGTAATTCATTTTTATCTTTTTTTCCCTCATATTGAAATTCTAATATTCAAGAAGTGTGAATATTAATTCCCAATTCAGGATTAATATGTCTCTGGATAATTTGTTAATGGACTAAATGAAGCAGAGTATCCTAAGTAAAGTGAAAAGTATTTTCTAAGTATACCAAAAGAAATTGAAATGAATTTATTCATTATGATAATGGAAGACTTGCTAAGTGATTATATAAATTTACTTTTTACAGAATGAGATTCAAACGATAGTAGTCTCTAAAACGCATTTCTTTTACCTGAGATAAATTCGCTGGAAAATATATATCTGTTTAAAAACCCTTGGTAAGCAGTGTCACTTCCACCATTATAAATGCTTCACTGACAGCATTACAGTATAAGATTCAACGTATTTTTGTTTTTGTTTTTTTTCAGTTTCAGTGATGTTTAAATTACTTCTATAGATGGTTTAAACTTATATCTATTTAGTATATAATAATAATCTGTCAACGATTGATGTTTTATTACAAAAGAAATAAAACATCAATTTAGTTAACTATTTATAATTTAGAATTAATAAAAACATTTCTTTAATTTTATTATTTTCTAAACCTGGAAATTAAGGGAAAAATTCTAAAAATTATTTTTTGATTTTACTTATCTTAAAATCTGTTTATAATTTATAATGAATTAAAAAAGCGCATTATTGTTTTTTTATTAAATTCATATACCGTACTGTATATTCTTCCAACAGAATTCTAAAAATAAAATAGATAGTAAATATTTTAATTATTTGAATAGAAAAAACTTTAATCAATGAAATCCAGATTTTAATAATTTCGTTAAATTTTCCTAAATTCAATTAATGTGAGACAAATAGTTAAAATTCTTAAAATTAATATTCAGTTCCGGTATGGGTGTCTAGGATCATATGTATTTTTCTACAACATTTTTGGTAGATTCTGCATTAAATAGTAGATGATTTAAAAGAGATTTCAATGTTTGTTTGGAAATTATTTTAAAATCATCATTGAAAACTTATTGAAACACTGAAATTAAATTTTGTTAAATTTTTACGTATAGGAAGCTATTGCAAGGGTATAAATCTACTAAAATGATTATAAAAATACTGTTTAGCCGTTTAAATTGTACTAAAACATCTATTATAATATATAGTATTTCATATTTTTTTCATTCTATTTCTCATTTTATCTATTGCATAATCCTCGATTATTGAAGATTGATCAAATGTATTCAATATCAATAGCATCTTTATGTTTGTACAATTGATTATTGTATTATTTATTATTATTTTATAGAGATAATATCTTATGTAAATTTGATTATGATCAAGACAAAAAACATTTTTATAAAAGGAGAAAATATTATTTATATTTCCGATTGTATATTTGTTTGTGTCAAATAATCTAAAAGATAGAAGTGTGACATGATTCTTTCTGATTATCCTACTTAAATAAATGATATATTGAATGATTTTTAGAAATTAGCATTGTTAAAAGATATGAATAATTCAAAACTAAAATTTAACAACTTAGTCAACAGATGACGTTATGTAACAAAAATCTTCAGCCCGGAAAATTTGCTTTTCCTGATGATACAGAGTACCATCTACTGACTAAACTTTGTGGGTTGTTGGATTATTCCTAATTTTTTTAGAAAAATCTATTCTAGAAGTTTAACTAATAACCTAATTAGAGTATCAGAAATGTGATAAGTATGACAGTTGTAGTTTTTACCATTTAGCAGATTACTGGACACAAACAAGCATACAGTCCAAAATATATATAATTAAGACCTTAGTTCATAAATTTAAGTTATACTTAATGTGTTAAAGGAATTTCTGGCCTTTAAGAATTATAAATAATCACTGTTTAACATTTTGTGAAATGCATATCAGAAATATTAAATTATGATTATTGAATAATCCAACTATCGATTAAAATTTTACAAGTTATTGGAGAGATGGCAAAATATGAAAATGATTCCTTTTTTAGTCATCCTAGCTATTTCCCAGTGTGTTAATGACATGTTACATTGCTAACTATACCACAATTGCATAAGTGATATGAGTGAATATATACACTAAATAAGTAGTCCTAAAATTTTTTATTCATTCATTCTTTTTATAACAATGCAGCTATTTGTCAAGACGTCCAAACTGTGGCGACTTGAATAATGGTTCTATTGCTAAATAATCTCGCTAATTTATACTTTAACAAATATTATTCAGAAAGAGCAAATATTTTCTACCAGTCATAATTCAATTAATTTAATGATAATATAAATATTTCAATAAATATGAAGTAACAAATGAAATCAACACATGAAATCATTTTCCTATTAAAAAACTTCTTTCTGGAATCAATACAATAGTGGAAAAAATTATTGTATCAATCTATAAGTTTGTCGGGATTTAGAAATATACGCAAATTATTGCATCAGAACCATAAAATACTAGTTAAATATTAGATAAAAACTGGATAAACTAGTTAAAACTATATAATATCAAATAAACTAGGTAAAGTCTAGATAAATACTAGAGACATATTTCTTTAATTTTTGATTGCAAAATCATCTAATTAGTTTATTTTGAATCCACTTTCTAAATTGTTACAATATTGTTTGGAGCAACAGGCCATTTAACACGACTTCAATTCACTAATGCATATCCAATTGTGAGATAGTAAGTGATGCATAAATATCTTTGTTGCTTGAATTAATCGTTATTGTTGAGCATCGATAGTACTTCAATATTTTCCCATATTATGGCTGGATAGCTGAATATGCTACTTATAGAACGGTGATGCAATAATTTTTTCCATTACTGTAAATAAAGATTGGGAATATGATCAATTTTCGATAGGTATAGTATATAATATATTACCCTTCTGAATAAATCGTTTTAAATCGGAGATTAGAAAAACATGCAGTTCATACTTTTATGAATCTTCTGGAAATTATGAGCATTGTATTAAAGAACAACTGAATGACTGAAACTGTAGACGAAACGAACATGTAAATACAGTAATCAAAACAAGTTTTCCCTAATATATGTTTTTCAAACTATGCCTGGATAAACTCTGCTAATATTAATATTAAATAATAAGCTTATTATAATTTTTAAATTTAGAATATTAAAAAAAAGGATTATTTTTTTCATTCATGTTTCTTTATAAAGAAACAAAATAGCGAAAAAATCTGATAATATTGTTACAAACTGTGATTTTCTGAAGAGTATAGACTTATCTTGAGGGATTCACATGACAAATGATATCTGTCACTTGCATTATTTTTTTGATATTTATGATTAATGATAGTCTCAAGCTACTTTATAAATCTCACTTGTAGATTGTCACAGGTCTAGACTATGTCTAATATCTTTACATACTTTGAATCCCCCAGAAGAGAATATAGTAGTCATTTTTCAAACTTCTGCTTTCCAGAAAACATGCCATTGATTTTTAACTTGACATATTTTAAACATTCCTTGCAGATTAAGTCAAATAATAGTATATTTCTTATATTATTTGATATTTGATATCTTTTTTGCGTCTAAATATTTATATTAACTGAAAATATTTTAACAAGTTATATATACCTAGAAAAATATTAAATTTTTTTACATAGAAATATTGCATTGTATCATTACAGTTGTTTGATACAATGAAACATCTATTTTACTTTTATATAAGAATTTTTCATTGAAATCAAAAGTGAGATTTAATAATTTTTTAGCTTCTAATGTTAAAAAACTAGTTGGCATTCAAACTTCTTATATTTTTCTATTAGTACTTTTTGAATTAATTTAGCTTTTATAAAACTCAGCCTGAAATAGCATTATTGAAATAAATTCAAAAAACTTTTAACTAAGTAATTTAATCGAAAACTGGCGGACATTTAAACTTCAGAGATACTTTCTCAAATGTATGTTGAATTATTTATCGGATTTTTATATTTAGTAAAATAGTCAAGTCATTGAAGATGATCTTTAATTAATAACTCATCGTTTAATCTTTATCTTCAGCTTTTTGAAAATAGTGAACGTTCAAAGTTCTAAGATTCTTCCTAATAACTTTTGAACTATTTAATCAATTTTATTATGGCATTCAATAAAGAGATTATGTCATTGAGATTGACAAGTCAGTTTCAACCGAATGCCATAAAAATCTATTAACTAGTTCAATATTTAATAATAGGAAGTCTGAATTTTTAAATCGCTGAAGTTACCATTATATCATTTCAAAATCGATTTATATTTTAATTCTGCATTTTTAATCATTGCAAAATAGCAAACGTTTTTGGAAATCAAATAATTAATTTCAGTAAAACTTGTTGTTTTATACGAGATTTAATGTTCATATGATTACTTTTTTGCTTATACAGAAACTTTTCAGGAAGAATATTAAATTTTTAAATTGAATTCTACAAAAGAGTTCATTGAAATGAAAAAAGTTCAATTCGCTTTATTAAGTTAATAATATAAATATTGAATGTATGTATTTTACCTGAATTGTTATAAATTTTCCAGAGAATTTTATTTTACAAAAGATAGAATTAAAAAATCAAAAACTGAAATTCAAAAATATCTACTTTGATTCTTAAATATGCATTTCTCTTCTCTAAATTAAAATCTAGAGAAATAAACTTTTCTCTACAGGCACTTATTGCTAAAATATATTTTAATTTTTTTATGCTTTTTTAATTCAGTTTATTTTTTTTTCAAATTTAAATTATAAAATATAAAAAACGATTAATTCGTATAAAGTAGATTACATTCTCCAGGTAAACATAAATTATAATAATTAACAATTAATAAAATTTTTAAACAGAAAATAATATATAAGCAATCAGCAAAATATCAAGTTCAAAATTAAAAAGTTGATTAATATGAATATAATCTATATCATTATATTGAAAGAGAAAGAATAATTCAAAGATTTACTAAACAGGAAAGTCTGTATCATGAAAATTATAATTTATAAAATTTTATAGAATTCAAGTTAAATCTTTGAAGCAAGCTGTTTCAAACTACATATATATTTCTTTTAATGTATTTAAAAAATTGACAATAATAAAAAAATCATCTTGTTCGACACAATAAAAATAAACCATTTCTTTAAATATAATGTATACCAGTAGTCATTAAATAAAAAATATTTCGGAAATATTTCATATCCGAAATTTCCGTTTACTAATAATACAGTATTACATGTAAAATATGTGGATATCTATTTAGATATTTTATATACCAATTGTACTTCAATGTCCCACATTTGTATTAGTCCCATTTCAGAGAAAAATTATTATACTATTTGTCGCATTACTCGTCTATTTAATAATGTCAAGTTTTTGAATATCATTAAAAACGGTCTTTCGAAATGAAGTTATCGGAATCATAATCGGTTTAGAAATCGATTAGTGACAAAATAATTTTCTAGAAAAAGAGAAATTGCGAATAATAATTTCTAGATTAACTATAAAGGTCTATATATGAATTTCATTTCGTATGAAATGTTTTAAAATATTCTAAGAGAGATATATGTGAAGTATTATTCTATAAAATACCTCGCATAAAATGCGAGGCATTTTATAGAATAATACGTCGCCGAATATGTGAGATATGATATGGTAAACTTATTTTAAAAAATTGTAAGTCATGTAAGAGATTGTTATTTCGGCACTCTGTGTTTAAAATATGAAAAGGAAATACTTTAATGAAATTCGATCCGAATTTTAGGATCTGAAATAAGAAAGATGATCATCTTTCTTATACACTTACTTTTTTCACTTTTATATATTTAATACAGTAGAACCCCGTTTATACGTTTTTGAAGGAGGTTGATAAAAATTATGTACAAGTGAGATTAACGTTGAAATGAAACTTTTTATTTTAACTGTAAATGTTGAAAAAATATATTAAAACTTAAAATTTAAAAAAAAGTTAAACTACATACTGTATTACATAGGTTTTTTCCATACATTAAAACTTAAAATTAAGATTTTAATTAACGATGATGATCAAATACAGTTATTTTGGCATAAAAAAGAATCAATTATAGTTTGTCTTTTGGATGCAATACGCCATTCATAGATCAAGTCTTCATACGCAACTACTGTACAATAGTGTACCGGTACTGT
>WUQG02404226.1:0-17103 GCA_011317285.2 Androctonus mauritanicus | reverse complement strand
ATAGGTATAAGTTTATATACTATATACCTAAATTATCATAGTAATTTAGGTATATAGTATATAGGTGCACAGAAACTTTCTGAACACCCTGTATAACTCCTTATCAATTTTGAACAAATGGAAAATCATCATCATCAAAGAGAAAAGTAAATTCGCTGTAAAGTAGATCAAAATTTAAGTTAGCATGCATATACAGCAGTGGTTCTCAACCTCTTCATATCACCAAACTCAAAATTCAAAAATTTCAGTACCACCAACAAAAAATTGCCTCGTATACAAATAGGAAGTCAAAATTATACACGTACCACTAGTCATGTCTCGTGTACCACCAGTTAAGAACCGCTAATATATATATATATATAAGTTATATATAACTATTTATATTGCAAGAAGAGAAAAATTTCAGGTAGGAGTTATAAGAAAGTATTAAAAAAAAAAAAAAAACGTAGAGATGCTTAATACATTTAGCAATTTTCTAATCCAGAGCAATTCTTTAAGACAACAATACTAAAAGTATTTAGACGCAAAATTCCATCGATTGGAATTCCTTTTATTATTCTGGACGCTTATCTAAGGTGCGCTTCATCTTTCGAATGAGGATAGAATTTCGACGTAAAATAAAAAGAGCAAGAATTCTCCAGAGAATCAGAAAGGGATGTTTATCTGAGTGATTCAAAGGAAACTTTTGCAATTTGAGATCTGAAGAAGATTATGTTAATTAATATTTTAAAATTACTAATTACCTTATTTCACAGTCTAATACTTATTTTATATTAGACACGCGAGATTACTCGAAAACCTCTTACGTGTTTTACAAGATTTCTTTCCTCGTTTTTATATTAATATTGCTTTAAAAAAATCTTTTATTTGTTTTTTATTTTAAAAATAACGTAGATTTTTTTCATCGAAAGCAGAAATAAATTTATTTCTACAGAATTAAATTTAAAAAAAACAATAATGTGGAAGATATAGTTAAAATATTTATGATATAATTCAGAAATTACACAAATTTCTCCAAAGAAAGAAAAATCTGAAAGACAGTCGAAGTTCCCTCAGGATGGACGGAAGGTAGTAAACATCTAGGATGACGCAGTGAAACAGAGAAGAACCGATGTTTGTGCCATCACCTCTTCACTTCTAAGTCAGAACCGACATCTTGTCTTATACATTACTTTACGTAGTCATGGGAATAGAGATTGCGCAGTATCTTTCTTTTGCACATCTCCTAGATGTGCAATAGGCTGTGCTCTATAGACTACTGAACATTTAGTAGTATCATAACTCAAATATCTATTGTTATTGAAACAATACGTCTTATAACAACATGATCCATAAACTTTAAAGCTATCTAAAAGAAATATTTGATCGCATGTTTTGCTAACTTTTAAATGGCCGGAATGGAAAAAAAATAAAAAATTACGCGAATATAATTGTAATTTTTTACATAAGACATTCTTGAAGATATCTATAACTTCATTCTAGAAATTAGAAACTTAATAAATAATTCAGATTGTTACTGTTTTATCTAGATGACGTTGAGGAAAAAAGAAAAAAAAAAAAGTGATGTTTTTAATATCTATGCAAATGTTGAGATGCCTCTAAGATTTTTATGAGAATATATGAAGGTCGGATTAATGGAATCTATAAAAATTTATAATTTAAATAATAATAATTCGAATTTAAAATGTAAATTCATGTAATAATTTCCTTATATAGGAGTGAACATTCTGAAAGAATCGAAGATTCGTTGTGAATAATAATAATAATAATAATGAGTATATATAGTTTGTAGTACTTCACAAAATTTTCTTTTAAAAAATAAGTTAGACTCTAAAACGATAAAAACGGCATTAATTACTTTTCAAAATATTTTCCTTTTTATCTAATTGACTAAGGCAATATGTACGAAATATCGCAAATTTGACTTTTTTTTTTATGCCCCCTTAACAATCTTTCATTTTTTATTTCCTAAATCTAAACCACAATATTGATGGGATGAAGATGAAAGCGGGTTTTACTTTTTATCTGTAAAAGTTAGGAGATAATGGTGAGGAGAAACTATGACAAAAAATTTAAAGGTTTTTTTTTTTTTTTTCTTTCCTTTGCATCGGATAGAAACGTTCCAATAAATACGTTCTTGTTTAGGTGACGTTGAAGAGGGAGCTAAAGGAAGATGATATTTCAACTGTGGATCGTTGTGCGCTACATAAGGACCCCTTTCCGCAGGGGTGCCAAATTGAGTATTGATTACGTCTCCAACCGAAAGACATTTTGCTGTCGTTTTTCCTAATGCAAGATTTATTCGGAAATCGTCGGTCTAAATGACGCAACCATTAGAAAATCTCTTTGCCCTGTTTCCTTAAATATCTTAGCACTCATCGACTTAACGCTGTCTGAAATGCGAAAAATAAAGAAATTGTAAAATAAATGCTTCCACCATAAAAAAAAAACAAAAATGCTCTTTTGTATCGATAACTCGTGCCCTCTTTGTCGATCCGGACCCCATATAATCTCATATTTTATCAGACAATGTGTATCATTAAATAAGGATTTTCTGATCTAAAAGATATATTTATTAAAACGTAATATTTTTCGGATTGACGAACATGATGAAAGAATAAAAATTCTAATGAGAGACAATAAAACGTTATAGATGAGAAGAGTGCAATTGAAGATGAAACATCACAGAATGAAATAAAAGTTAATTGCTACTGGATTCTTGCACCTGAATTTTCTCATCATTTAAGTTTAATAACTGTAAAAAAAACAGACAACAGTTGCTTATATTCACCTAATCTCTAATAATGGAGTTAGAACTATATAAGATTTATAATATATTTGCACGAAATCAACACTTAGCAGGAAAAAAAAGCTTTATTTAAAACTATTTATTAAATTTTATAACAATATATATATATAAGTATTTTTTATAAGCCTTAAAACTTAGTTTGCTGCTGTATAACACTTAAAGAATTTTATAGTTTCTTCACTTTACAGTCGTATTTTATATAAATGCTTCAGTATGTTTTCGAGCATTAAAATTTATCAGATGCATCTTTCAAAAACGCAAATTTACTTTAAGTTTTGGAATACAACAATACCCCGACTTACGTAAATTCGGAGATAAGTAACTTCTCATTCTGTCCCCTCGCCTCCCTGTTCGTTTCACAATTACATAGTGCATTATATATATATATATGTAACTACATATTTAATTTGCAGATTTGTTAAGAGTCTTTAGTTACAACTACATATTATAAACTTATAATCTGTTGCTAAGAAGGTTAAGAATCTGCAGATTAAGAAGGTTAACAATCAGAGCAGTTAAGACTCTATAGATTAAGAAGGTTAAGAATCAGGGCCAGTTAAGTCTGTAGATATTCTGACTTACGTAATTTTCGACTTATGTTATGCTTCCCGCCCCACCACTTACGTAACTCCGAGATATAATTGTATATATATATATATAATTCAAATTATGAAATCAAAATATTCATAAAAAAATTATTTATAACTTAGAAAATTAGTTTGATCTTAGATAACTAAACATTTTTTTTTAAATGTAAAATACTCTAGTGTGTAATTTAAAGAAAATAAAAAATATTTCACCAGAGATATTCGGTAAAACAACATTTTCCAGGATGACAGTCGCTTCCCATTATCGCTTATTTGTCCATAGGTTTATATCTTTTTATAGCTCATACTTAAATTCCAAAAACCGCATTTTGCTTCGTGTTTTTAAAAGCCCATAAAGAATATTCATCTTTAATATCTCTATATTTTTCAAAGCTGGAGAATTACGAGTAATAAATCAGATTGACTCCAAGAATCCGCATTTTGATAATTTTTTGCTCCACCGATTTTCGAGAATATGAATTGATCTACACTTAAACGTTTTAATAAGGTATAACTATATTTACGATTTTAATTTCATCTCGAATGAGTTAAAGTTCTGCTTTATACATAAAAAATATATATATTTTTTTCATAATGTAAAGATTAGAGAAGAAAAATCACCGTTTTTCCCTAAGCTCGCACACGTAAGGAACACTAATTCCTTTCTTTATTGATTATGATGGCAAAAAGACTAGTAAAATCTCTAGATTTATGGCAAACAGATTATTTTCTATAAATTATATAAAAGCAAAGAAGGAGCGTAATATAGAAGGATGTCTTGTAAATTACAATTTAGATTGGAAATAACAGAATTTATATTGAACATGTTTGATTCAGAACCGATGAATTAAATTCTTTCTCTCCTACTCCACTTTCATTTTGTTAATGCAGGTTCCTCTGTGCTTGGAGCAGGCTGCGTACGAATCTGGACCTTCTAATCGATATCTGGACAGCGATGACCTTTTTCTATGGTCTGGCGATCTCCACCTCTCTTGCAATTTTTGAAATTCGAAGCTAAGCTCGATCTCGGAACATTTCGTGGCTTCAGTTAAGAGAAACTGACGTCATCCGATGTAGGAAGGCTAATCGATAAGTTGAGAATTCGTATAGACCTCCCTCGGTCCCAAACGTGATATTTTTGCCTCTTTTTTTTCCCTCCTCTCTTTTCCTTTCGACGCTTTACATATCTGCCTCTTGCAGGATCGAACTGAGCTAGATGTAGTTCGAAAATGTTCTTATGGGCAGGTTAGTTCAGTTCCATTCTTGATTTTCAGAACTTAAATAGCGAAAATAATATCTATATTATGCATAAAATTGCTATGTTGCTTTATATATATATATTTTTCCTCAGACTGACCGTATCTTGTTTATTGTTATACTGATAACAACAGAATCCATCCGTAGTTAAAGGTATTATTTACATTAATTAAAATGGCATTAATTATTTGTTAATATTTCCGAACAATTGCTAACTACATACCTGTTTCATTTACATTCTAATTTTTTTTTTTTTACTTCAATACACGATATGTAAATAAGTTATAATTTTTAAAACAACACCATGATATTTTATCGTGTTTAAAATAAAATTCATTTGCTCTTTCATATCTGAATAATTCCTATTTTATTTTTTCTGTTGTCTTTCTCTGTCGAGTATTTTATTTCTTTATGCAAATCAGATGATGATGGATGATGGATGGAAGGTTTTTTTTTTTGCAACGTAGAGCTAATTGTAAGCTTTCGGCTTTTCTTTAAATATTTGTTCTCTAGAAAATAAATGCGATGAAAAATTATAAAAATAAATAAATTTATTTATTTTTTATTAATTTTTAATTAGCGAGAAAATTTTTATAAATAAAGTCAGCAATTTCGATAACAATCGAAAAGAGTGTCATCCAGTTAGATGTACTGCCCATTAGAAATAAATGCAGTCTAGTTCGATAGTAAAAAGGAGATACTCTTGCAGTAGCCCACTTATATTTGGATTGTATTGTTTGCTTCTATGTCTGACGTAACTTTTTTTTTTTGTTTTGTTTTTGGCTCATTGATCCTTTTTTTTTTGTCCGTGTCCTGTGCGATTTGGAAACGTTCTTTTAGCACTGACGGTTCGGACGATGCACATTAAACAAAATAAATGCTCAGCATATATATATATATATATATACAGCTTACGTTTCTATCTATACCTTTACTGATTTTTGTATTAAATATTCGTGTTTATTCTTCGACACTTCGATAATAATAATGACTATAAAATTCTTGATGTAATTATATACATTTTTAATTGAGTTAGCATAATTCGATAGATTAATCATACGCTCTTGGAAAATGCAATAAATAAAACATAATTAAATCCGATTTGGTACAAAATATTATATTTAATTATTACTATTATGATTTATAAAAATTTTTTACACACGTAAAAAACTAAATTCTGTGATAAGATTCATAAATTAAGAGAGTTTTTTGTTGGGCAAAGATCGTGTTTCTTTATCGAGATCACGACTAGGAGAAGACTTTTAAACATTTGATATCTTTGCATAAAGGAATTTAAAAACTTGATTTTTTTTTTTTTTTTGGTATAAAAATTTCGCCATGATTTTAAAAAGTGGACATCTCGATGGAAAAAAAATCGGATATGTATTAATGTATATTATAAAAGAGAGTTCAAGTATTCCAGAATAACAATGTGACAAATACAAATCATGGATCACAAGTACAAAAAAAATTTTTTTAGAATGTGAACATTTTTCAACATAGAGAAGTGTAATCGCTCAAAAATCCCTACATATTTAAAGAGTTTCTCGGGAAATTTCCTCGATATAATGAACAAAATTGGTGTCATTTTTTTTCTATCTTCAAATCAGAACCGAGCCGATGGATACAGAAGAATAAAAAAAAAAATTTCAAAAAATTAATATTTATATTTATATATATTTCTAATCGTCTTACTTCGATCGACATTAACTTTATCGAACGATCGATATTTTAGTAAAATGATCAAGGTTTTCTTTCTTTTTCAATTTTCATCCAAACGAATGGAGAATTTAAGAGTTTGGAAATAGAACCAATCGTACCGGTAATCGATAAGATGATGATCCTTTGGACCTGGAAGTTGACCTTTCGCCGTGATCAGCGGGCCAAGAAATTGAGAGAAGGTAAACAGACCTGTAAATCCTGCGTTGCCATAACAACGCCCAACGTAAACAGTCCAGTCAGGGGTGGAGGCATAAGTGGTGGACTATATCCTAACGATCGCATCGAACCGTTTCAAATAGGAAGCGTCCTAGTGGTGTCCTTAACCTGTCATTTCTTGATATGGTGATGATGGAAATGGATTTGCCACCCATGGCGTCTTTAAGGCACCACCTGCATCGAGTTTTGCCAAAGTATCCTATACCTATATATATATCTATATATATATATATTACTAAATTCAATAGGTAGTATCTATATAATTCCGTGTTATCCTTATAATGCCCGGACCGAGCCATAAAGATAAAATTACCTCTTTGGGCTGTGAAAATTAATAATAATATCCTTATTTTTCTCTGGTTACTGTTTAAAACTCTCGCTAATACAATAAGTTTTATTGACATTTCTAAAGTTGGTTTAACGTCAGAATTTTTAAAAATCCGCAATTCGATCTTTTGTACGGTAATTTAAAACCCGTAAAGGATTATGCGAGCAAACATATATTCCATTCAGAACGAACGGGGTTAGGCAAACATGTTTGTAAAATATTTTCTAGTAAAACAATAATTAAGTTCAAAAATATCCATTCTTTTCTGATGCTCACAGAATCAAAGCCTAGCACCAGTTAAAGCCAGTTAGCTTTAGACTGACAAGGGGTGTTTAATTTCATCCCGTGGGCTACTACATAGACTGGGGAGTCATTACGAAAGAGATGGAGAAGAGGGGACACAACGAGATAAGAGGGGATGCAACGGACCTTGGGGGTAACTCCTCTTATCTTCTCTTGTTCTCTCAACCTGCGGCGAACTGTTTAACCAGTTCTGATAAAGAATGCGTTTCTCGCTAGGTGACGTAGGCAGGGTTCGCGTCTCCGCCGTCTCGACGCCATCCATCATGCGTCATCGCGAGTCAAGCAGAAAATCCTACCAGAAAATCGGTCAACACACAGCCAGTTATGAAAAGAAGAAGCGCTTCTCGCATCTGTTCGATCATTATTACCAGAGTTGGTCATTCGGAAAAGACTATTTTAACAATTCTCTTTATTATTGTTATTGTTATTATTATTATTATTATTATTTGCCGGGCGATTCTTTCTTGCATCGTCTTATAACGTCTTTAAGATAATCTGTCATTAAGAGTTTATCTGGTAAATAAATCTTTGGGAAAAAGCCTCCCCCCCTGTTTAAGTATTTCGAATCAATCAAACGGGAATTTGCATTAATCCCTTTCAATCTTGCATAAAATACACTTCGAGACGCAATTATCCACTACTCTTATTTGGTTTAATTTCTAATTAATTGATTAAATCATTTATTAATGTTTCTTTATAAGCTGTTACCTAATTAAAATTTAATTAAATGCATATAAAATTTAATTTTAAATTTATTAAAACGTTCTCTCTCTCTCTCTCTCTCTCTCTCTCTCCCCCATTACCACTTTCATCTCTTTCAATAATAGAATAAATAATTCTACACATTAATCACATCAGTATTCATTTCGCATGGATGACTGAAAATACATAAATTAGTCTTCTTTGATACTTCCATTTTTTTTTTCCTTCGATTGGAAATTTTTCCTCACCGTCTCAATAAAATATTACGACATAACAGATGTATTATTCACGAAATTAAACAAAGACGAAAATTTGGAAACACGTCATATTTTTGAGTTTATTTTGTGAAACAAGATCTCTGATTTTGTATAACTTTGCTCTTAGTCTATATATATATATACTGTATATATATATATAAGGGATATCAAACTGGAATCATGCTGAGGGCATTTAACGGACAATGCAATGCATATTGAGCTGGTCGCTTAAGAAACAAAAGCAAAGTTGAGAAGTCCATAGTAAACATTCAAATCGGTTGCATTCCCAATTGTTTACACTTTAAAAAAAAAAAATATTTGCTTTCTCGAAGAATAAAATTTGAAAAAAATAAAATAATTTAGGTACATTCTGTAAGCGAAAATAAAGAAAACAGATAAAATCCCGTTAATAATAAATTTATTATTAACGGGATTTTAATATATTATCGATTATTAAAAACGTTTATAACAGTTGAGTAGATCGAAGTGAAGAATACAGAGGGTACAAATTTGGCATACCCACTTTATGTATGATATTGTATACGTCTATACTTATTGTAAACATAAACATAACACGCGATTCTGTTGTATGCTTTAATCAGTTGTAGATCTTGAGACTTTTATAACTAATAACTGCTTAAAGTAATTACACATAATTTTGTCGATATATTTATTCATCTTCCGCCAATTATTTACCATTTCGATTGTTTTCGAAAGATATAATGAGAGATTTAAAGTAACATAATGAAGCATTTCTCGAGAAATTAAAGTAAATTTGCTTGAACGTTTTTTTTTTTTCTTCTTCTTCTTCTTCTTCTTCCCTTCGACATTCCGAACGTCATTTACATATACGAAGAGACAAACTGCTAATAAAGTGTTTCCTTCAATTACAGACGAAATACATGCAAGAAGGATTCGTTTCTGCAAACATTTACAGAAGAGAAAGAAAACTTCATCAATAAAATTCGCGTTTTAAATCATTTATTTCGTCGCCTATCGTACGATTATTGCCTTCCCAACTTATATACCATGGTCAAACTAATTTTTATCAATAGAAGAGGAGTCTTCATAATTACGTAAAATAATAGATAAAACATAAAGAGAGATTTAAATTCCGAGCTTTTCTCTAAAATTCTAGTTGCCAATTGTAATTCGATTAGGACGATTTTTTTTTTTTTTTTTTGAAAAGCAGAAGGTATCCTAGCAACAAGGAAGAGAAGTTGATAATACAGCAGGTGATGATATCCACGGGAATAATAAACGGGCAAGATCTTTCAATATTTCACCCTGTCTCGTTTCCTGGCGCTCATGAAGTAAATGCTTAATACGAGTATACCAACGCTTTCTTCTCTCTGATATTTCCTAATATTTTTCAATCCCCAACGATTATAATAGGCATTGATCAGATGATCAAAAATAAACGTATTTTCCCGCACTCTATAAAATCGATTCGAGTGATACATTTTTACCTATTAATCGATCATTAAAAAAAAAAGATATAAATTTTATTTGAGCGATTAATTCGCTATCACGATTTAACGATTGCACAATAAAACTCGTGAAGTATACGTATATAACTGGAAACAGAAGCTGGTGCAGGTGATGATTTTACAAATTAAAAATGCTAAATGTGTAGTCCAGAAGCGATACTTGTATCGAAATAAACGTTTATACGAGTTAACAATTCGTTTAAAATTTTAAATTTAGATAGCGTAGAGAGATGATTAAAAAAAATTCTCTAAAATTCGGCATACATCATTTTTTTTTCGTGAAGAAAAAAAAAATGTATACGAGTTTCGACCGAGTAATTTCACGAAAATGCGCGTATTATATCAAATATAATATTTTTCAAACTTTTAAGTTTGGAGCTGTTGAATATCAAAAGTCTGAATAAATTATCAACCATTATTGAATTTTAGTCGGTAGGGCAATGACCGTGGTATGAGAGTAAAAGTTAAGTTTTTTTGACAGTTTTTTTGACCTATCGCCTGGAAACATAGATTTCCAAATGAGTTTGCGATTTTAGAATGCGTGGCTTTCACCTTCAGAAGTGAGCAAAAGTAAGACAGAGAGAGAGAGAGGTTTTTAGGAAGTTTTCCAAAAACCGCCATTCTATTACGTCTCTGCCCCAGAGATGAGCTCTTCACCGCAGAGACTTGGTGTTGTGCGGTGAAGGAGGATTTCTCTTTTCCTTTCTTATCGCGCCTCGTTAAACCTACGGGGATGGAGGGGGGAAGCAGTTGATGGACTGGCGCTTCCCGCAGCGACACCTGGCGGGAGATTCCGGCATAGAGGGATCGTTTTTCACGCCCTCTTGTTCTTCCCCCTCCTGAGGCTTGGCTGGAAACGTCGGTAATTTTTCTAACCTAGGGATCGGAGCTAATTAAAATCTCATTAATAGGAAACAGTCTGACAGACAACCGTTTAATGAATTGGGGCGAAACTCTTTTTGTTTTTCCCCAACGATACCGAGCGGCTTTTTATTTCACTTAGTTAAAGAACTTGAGGTTACGTGTCTTGCGTGATATTGTACCGACATTCGTGACGATTCCGGGGCGTGGACTAGAAGTATGCGTGACGATAATTTTACCATTGTTCGCGGGAGGTGTTCGCGTGATGGCGATGCGGGCATTCGCGTGACGACTGTTCTGGGCCAGGTACAGTGACGTCATTGCAGAGCGTGTGCCATTCACGATAAAGAATCGTGAGCAGATCGAATGCTGTATCACGGAAATACGCTCTCTTAATATTTTTATAAACCTAATTTTAAAGATTGGAATGATTTATACCTTCTGTTAATACTATATAATTAATATTTGCAATTTTATAAACAATTTAACGTTATCGATTATTATTTTTTTTTTTCATAACTGGGAACAACACTGCCCACAATTTTACATTGCTTGTATACCATTATCGCGTATATCGAAGGTTAAAAAAATATATACATCAATCCGTAAGTTACAAAAAAAAATACATATATATATATATAATTTTTGTTACGATCAGAAAACAGTTTTTAAAAATTAGAGAGTGCTACTCTACCTGTGTAAGCTCGGTTCAAAACCATTAATATTCATGAAGGATTGAAAACACAAATTAATTATTAAATAAACTACGTAATTTCCTATTTTACAGAAATCATTCATTTATTTTTCATTTATCATTTTTTTTTTACCTCGTGACACACAAAAAGACGTTTGTTTCTTTAATTCGGCGATCGTGACTTGCGTGACCGTATTTGCGAACAGAAACTTGTAGGCGCGTAACAAGGGCGAAAAAAAAAAAAGTTTTTTTTTTTCGTTAGGCCTTGAAGAACTAGGCTATCACACACACACACACACACACGTTAAAGGAAGTCAGACGACTTGTTGATGGTCTTGACTATCGTTATAACTTATATATATATATATATATATCCCCGTTTGTCTTTCAAAATCCTCTTCTGCAAGCTCGATTAAAGTGAGAATGTAAATAAATTTCTATATTTCGTTAATTATTTTCTCATTAAGTAGATTTAGTTTATAATCTCGTAGGATTCAAACAGCTGAATTTGTTAACGTTACATGGTTGTTTTGAAAACTGGAAATGATTTATCTGTAGTTAAAAAGGAAAAGTATATATATATATATATATACTGTACAGAGAAATAATGCAATATTTATACGAATTTTCAATGGTACAGTGAATGCTTAATGTTTGAGTAATTAAACAAATAATTAGAAGATAATACTTGTATTAAATATTTATTGCATTCTTTGATTTACTAAGCGCATTACTTAGATTAAAATTATTAACAGATAATTTTAACTCGTAAAGAGCTTTCTTAATAAAATGAAACACTGAAAGAAGTGGAAAAACAGTCATTCTAGTCACACCTATGGCTGAGTGATTTATAAATTTAATTAGAATTATTCTAGAAAGAATTATTATTTATAAATCGTGCCATTTTTTCAATCTAAAAACCATCTAAAATTCCAAAAATTTTAAAATGGTTTTTTAGGTTATGAATGGTTAAGTTTTCAAAAATGTTATTTATCTCTCGATAATTGCAAGTTTTACTATTTTAATGAATATTAACGGTGATTTAATTTGTCTTGAAATTTTCGTTTCGTCCCATTTTATTTTATATAATGAAAATAGGGATGGAGCACGGATATGGAAGATCCTTCCTGCAACAAGTATGGAAATCAGTAAAGAAGAACCTGCAGAACTAACGACAAGGGAGAGAAGATATAGTAACACAACAAGAAGAATACCTACCGGTCCTCTACAATATAAATAATCTTAACGTTATAAAGAAAGTAGCAAAGAAAAGACAAAAGAAGATAGCAGTAATGAAGAGGCTCAACACTTTTCAACATCTTAAGAAATGAAAAACATCCCTTGAAAGAAACAGAGAGAAGAAAGGAATGTATAAAACCCTGTTGAAGATAAACAGACCCACCAATAACAATTTCTTCTTGGTTTCTCTAAGAGGACATTGCTCTTATATTCGAGATACTGGCCCAAAGTATCCAAGAGGATACTTTGGGCCAGTATCCTCTTATGAATACTTTAGGCCAGTATTCTCTTGGTTATTCCAAGAGGACATTGCTCTTGGAATAAGCAAAATGACATTTGCTCTTGGACATTCTAAGATCAGTATCCTCTTGGAGAGATACTCTGGGCCAGTATCCTCTTACGAATACTTTGGACCAGTATCCTCTTGGAGTAACCAAGAGGATACTGGCCCAAAGTATAGACGAACACAAGAGAGACATAGCTAAAGCAAAACTAACCACAACGTTAGCCATAGAAGTCGCACAGCAAATAACTAAAAATAAAATGAGATGAAGCGAAAATTTGAAGACAAATTAACACACCAACACAAGCTTTAAGAGCGGAATCCATATTAATCGTGATTAAAGTGTATTTTTAGATTATACGAAAATAGCCAAGATAATAAATTGAATAATTTGCATATAAAATAAATAAATATATATATACAAATAATTTAAACACAATATTAATTATAAACCATTTGCATTTCTAAATTTATAGGGATGTTAAATAATAAAAGAAGAAAAATATTTGCATTAAATTAATAAGAAATTATGATTAAGGAATACCAATTCCTGTATTGTGTTTTAAAATACAAAACAATCGCTGGAGTAAAGGTAAACATATAAAAGTAAATTATAAATAATATAGATTCCAATTTATTTTATTCTGAATTTAACAAAATAAATTTTAATTTGCAAATGAATAGAGTACTGTAGAAAGTGTTCGAAGGAGGCAATTGGCAATTGGTTTACTGAAGATATACAAATAGCAATATAATGATGACATTTGGCCGCCAATACATGAAAATTTAAGTACTGCAGACGGGGAATAAAAATGCAAACTACAGAAAAATATTTTGGAATGTTAGTGCTGGTGACAAAAAAGTCAGTTTTTGATTGCGAAGAAAAATGATATTTTTTTGAATACACGGTACCAAGAGGAAAGATGTAATTGTTGAAATAGTGTTTAGAAAGAGCAGTTAGTGAAGTAAGATCCCAAAAATAGATTGGAAAGATAAAATGAACGGGGAAAATTTTTATTGAATGAGCTTCGACATTCTAGCTAATATCAATATTGCAAAAAGGAGGAAAATTTCGAGAAATGCTTCAAAATTATTGACACATAAATTGCGATGGAAAAGATGTCTACAGAGGATGTTAAGTGTAATTATTTTCTTTTTTTTTATGCTATTATGGTATATGTAGATAGAATAATAAATTAAAATAACTAGTATCGATATTCTCCACGAATGAACCGAAAACACGCTAACAGAATGCAAACTAGTCGATAATAATAATTAGAAACGACAAAAAAAACTCGACGACATTTAAAAGGAGGGAACTAATTGTCAGAAGCTAGTTCGCAGCTATTTCATCATTTAAAAATACAGTATAACGTAACAAAATATTTCTAGCTTCCACGTAATCGTCGAAAAATATTTTCTTAAGCTAATTTATAGTAATGATAAGATACATTAATGCACGTAATATTCAGAAAACAATTTATATTACTGTAATTGAACTAGAAATATCAAAAATTCAGCATCATAATCAGACATTTTTCAAGAGTAAACAGTCAACATATACAGTCGATACTCGTTATTCGCGGTAAATTCTTTGCGAATACTGAATTAGTGAATACCGAACCATTATGCCTATGGGAAATATAGAATGTTAGGTTCCGACCAACCTTTCCAACATTTTCATCCTTTGCTTTATGTGTTAGTAGTCGAATACACGAATACAGAATCCTCGAATAACGAGAATCGGCTGTTCTTCAAACTTCGTTTCATGCGGCATTTGTATCTTCTGTGGTGTATGGCATACAATTATATTCTCTGGACTCGTATCAAGTTTAAATTCGTTGAGTGAAGTATCATATCGTGCAATAAATATATAAAAATAAACGGTATATATATATCTTTCAAACAACCAAGAACGAACTAAAAATATTTTACACTTATCGACTACTGTAGAACTGACAAAGAAACACGATCTGCAAATATTAATGAAATTTATGAAAGGGACCTACCATTAAATGTATGAAATGTTAAACTACAATGTTCCTCGATTCAAATCGCGAAAAATAAACTCGCTTCAGGTTAAGGCAAAAGAAAAATCGAAAAATCCTACAGATTTTTTTTTTTTGTTCGAGCATGTATGACTTCTCATTATAACTCTGATGAGAGGAACACCCAAAATTTCTTTTTTTTATAGGGTATATGTGTATAAATAAAATAAATAAATATGCACCCTTAATAACCACATCTAATAAAATGATTTAAAGCAAAAATTTTAATGAATTTTAGAAATTAAATATATTTTTTAACCATTTACGATTAAATGCCAGTTCGGTTTCCTTTATTGAGAAGTCGTCTAGCCTACTATTAATTATGTGATTAATCAGACTATCTACTCTTTTATTAAAAATTCGCTACTGTATCTAACTCCTAATATTTGAAATCTTCAAACATATCGATGGATTTTGAAATCTAGCCCTTACAATATTAATATTTTTCGATCGTTAATAATATCTTCTCGCGAATCTAAACGATTTACGTCATATCAAAGTCATAATTTGGTCTACATGAAATGTGTAAAAGATAGAACTATATTAATTTACGGTTACTTCGAGTAAAATTTCTCTTTCTTTTACGTTATTTTCGTGTTTAAAAATGGAAGTTTATTCATTTCTGTCGTAAAAGTTCTTCTTTCGGACTATAATAAGCAACTATATCTCTTTCGAAAGCGAGATGAAAGAATTCTTTTAAGCTGCTGATTTTTCGCATATACATACAGTTTTCAAATAGGGCTTATTCTCTGCAGCTAACGAACTTCCACAACAGAAAGAGAGAGAGAGAGGGAGAGGGAGAGAGAGAGAGAGAGAGAAGGAATGGCCACTCGAGTTAGTTGGTTTCCTGCAGGCGAAATACGAGAACTGCAACTTAATAGGAGAAGTCTAATAAATTTCTGTTCGCGAGTTTTCGGGATGCCTTACTAATTCTGTTCCAGTACCTGTGGTTATAAGAAACCTATCAAGAGGCGGAGTTTGATCTGTAACAGAAAGATGGCTTCTCTCCACAAAATTCGGGTGCAAAATAAAATAGGAGGAAAAAAAAATTACAAAATACTACAAGATTAAATATATTTATATATGTTCTGTTTCTTATTTTAGTTTAATCTCGATGATATATTTAAAATATTGGTATTTTTTTTTTAAATATTAATTATGAAACTGCGGATTAGTTTAAAACTTTGGCATTTGGAAAAAATTGCTAACTTTATGACATATATTTATCTATCTATCTATCTGTCCAAAAGCACTAGATCAAGAAGAGATCCAACCCAAGCCATCTACCCCCAACAAGAAACCCAAACAGCAACAATAACTTAACAATCACAATTATAAAAACTATTAAAATCTTTTTGATGCTCCTACAATAAACGATCTCAAAAGCAATAAAAGTTCTCACAGTTTCATATATTAAATAATAATTGCTACTAAAAATTATCATAAATCTTAGATATTATCAACCATAGATTTTTTTTTTTTTTCTGAACTATCCAATAAGACCACGACGGTTAACATTATTCTATTTTTTCGGGAATCGTCATAATTTTGGTCCCTTTTACAGCAATAAAATCGATATATTTTCGGGGGAATTATTGCAATTTCTAACGTTGCACACAGTCGTTGTAATCTTTCGTCGAAATTTTTAACCATATTGTCTAATGATTTTTCCGAAAATCGATAGACAACGGTTAAAATCGGTGACGAAGTCACTAATCAATAATTGTATCGATACGTTCAAGTTTTTAAAAATATTATTATTACATTTCTCAAACAGCACGTTTCCTGCATCACGTTGTAACAATTTGCTAATGTCGTAACTACAGACATATCCTCCAAATGTACAGGAAGTACGGCGATAAGGCCTGTGACTACAAGGAGACTGACGAAATATAAAGAAAATCGAAGTAAAGAAGGTAGAGAACGGGATTCGAATCGATTCTTCTCTTCTCTTTTAATTCGGTTATCGTTTTTGATCAACTATTCTCAATAATTCCAATTATAATCACGGTAACTATATTATATTTTTCGAATTTATCCTCGCTAAATAGCTTATATTGGTCATAAAAACAATCTAAATTCTCTGTTTAAAATGAAGAAAAGCATTCGTATTCATAAAACGACTCGGTGGTGAGGTTTTTTTTATGGAAGTGGAACGAATGTCCACTTGTTATATGAAATGGGAGTCAAGTGGTTTCGTCAAGAAATGAGCTATCGCCAGACTGGACTTACAGACAACCAATATTCAGACAGGGAAATTAATACGTCTCCTGTCTCCACTATCGACCTGTTTTATCTAGAGGCAGC
>WUQG02404215.1:0-17104 GCA_011317285.2 Androctonus mauritanicus | reverse complement strand
AGCGTGAGAAAAGTGAGATTAAAAAAAAAAAAAAAGCTATCCTTGATGTTTATCGATTGGTCATAGATAAGCCAAATTTGTTTTTTTTTTCTTTTAAACAAATTTGGCTTATCTATTACCAACCGATCATTTACGGTATGAAAACGCGATAAACATCTACACATTTATTCGACATAATCCATTTAAATTAGTGTTTTTTAATGCAGTAGTTGTTATTGAATAAAATGTGTGCATTAACGTTAAATTAGTCGGCCATTATACCCGCATATAAGAGTTAAATTTTCATTATACTTTCGATAAATAATTTATCATCCCGTCTTTGTTCGCGTTTGAATCTAGATTTTAACTTCATCAAAATTCGCCATGATGGTTTTAATCGCAGGCAGTTATTAATATTCGATTCTTATATTCGCATTTCATTAATTCGACTTTAACATTCTTGTCCGTAATTTGTAATGAAATATAATTTTTTGTCACGTGTTAATGGATTCGTATGATTAATGGTACGATGGCAACTGACGTCTAATTAATACAGACACTCTCCATCTTTAATGAATAGCGTATGCATTAACGCTTGGCACTTATTTTTTTTTTTTTTTATATCCACGTTATGACACGAATAAATACAAATTGTATTAAACACGCTTACCTCGCAATCGTGCGCTCTTCGTCTCTGCCTAACACACTTAATTATGTTTCCCAATTAATTACGAATTTGTTGGTTAACCTCTATATAACGTTTGGTGATTAACCGCGTAATTACGCCTTAAACGAAACTGCGGATTGTTAAGCGTAAAAAGTGGATATTTATCAAATGACGGTTTTTCTTCCCGCATCATTTATTTTAATTTTTAACAGAGATACAACTTTTTTTTTTTTTTTTTTTGAAAATATTGTATAGAGAACTGAAGTAGATATATAAGTTATATATATATATATACTAGTATGTGATATATTGCATTGTCAGACCGACACAAACCGATTGATGGTCTTCTTTTGTAAAAACTTTTACGTTATTTAGGTCTGCCAACTTTTAATGGAAAATAGTGTAATCCCTTTATTATTTTAAACGCGCATTTTTCATTCTCCTTAATCCGTTTCTCTGCCTTCCTATCGGGATTAGGAGGCAAATAAAAATATTTTTAAATGGACACAAGTTGACATAAGTAGAATTTTAGATTAATATCGATGGTAACACAAAAATTTCCGGTCACGTAATTTATACAGAAATGGTATTGATGCCAGTTATATTAGACTATCCCAGTGCAGCCGGAGTCTGCAAATGCGTACAAGTAGAAATCAGAAAAATTCGATGTCTTGGTTTATAGCCCCGAGATATCTTAGCATCCAGTTGACCTTCTATAAAGAGTTAGATGGATGACAAATTCGGCAGAATATTTTTTTTTATCTGGAAAAATAGAATAGAATTCGGATAATACGATAAATTGGTAGATGTTTATCTGAATGTTTTCTGTAAGATCAAAGCTTTCAACTGATGTAGACTATTTGTTTAGATTTTTTTTTTTTTTATTATATGTAAGTCTCGTATGGGCTCTCTCAATATATATTCTAATATAATCCGGGTTAGATTTCGTTTAAGGTTTTTTTTTTCTTGTTTTAGTATATATATATTTTTTAAGAAACCTATAAAAAATGGGGCGTTTTAAAAAATTTGCAAACGGACTAACAACATGAAACATAAATGAAATTATTTATCCAGAACAGCGAATTTTAGTCATTGGATCTTATTTTTTATTTTTTTTTTTCCTCTCTTCTCTCTCTTTCTTTCTTTCTTTTCCCGTATATTGAATTTATACAGTTGAATTGTGACCGTCCTAGATGTTGAATGGAAACTGCATAAATCATAAAGGAATGGAAATTTATAAACTCTAAATATGTATTTTGGAATCAAATATCGATGCCAGGCTGACACTCTGATAAATATTTAGCATTTTATTTCACTTTTACATTGTGAAATATAAACTGATAAAATAGCGTGCTTCAACACCTCTTTTTTATTCAGTCGCTAACAAGAACATCGACATATTTTAAATCTTTTCCTTCCCTCTTTCCTTTTTTTCTTTACCATATTAATTTTTGCCCGGGTTAAAAATATTTAAAAAAGACTTTTTCTCGCTGACTTATATAGTCTGAGTGGAGAATGATTATCTTATTTAAGTATCAGGTAGATCATCTTGAGCGAATTTCGACCATGCGATATCTCGTCATTAAGTAGCGTATATGCATTGGAAGCTAATCCTAGACTAATCGACTAAGTATAAAAGTCATACAACAAATCAATCGTTCTGTATAAACATTATCCAGCGAAAGAGGGTAAAAGAAAAATATCGATCATCAGGAGAGAACACGGTAAATTGCTTTTTCTCTTTCACGTTACAGAGTAGTCTGCGCGCAACAGATCGTTGCAGTGCCTGCACATCGCTCTTTTGCAATGGTGAGATGTTATGAGTTGGTTTTATTGCATCTACCGACTCTGATTCATAGCAGAATCTCTTTTAATATTATTAAGTTTGGCCCAAACCCCGAGCAAAAAACAAATAGGTAGACGAAATGGTCTAGACGTAAATTGCGGGGGTGTTTTTGTTTTTAATTTAAAAATATATATATATATTAATAATAACGTATCGATCCGGTATAAATCGGACGTGTGACCAAAATGTCATTTGTAGTTATGCGATAAATGATGGTAGCTGTCAACCTGACCAACTTATGATTGACAATACAAATAGTGACTTCACATTAAAGAACAGACGTCCGAGATACCATTTAGTGTGATTGAAGAAAGAGTTTTTTTTTCTTTTTTTTTAATCTTTTCTCTCTTCGGTCTGGATGAATTCCAACAAAATTTCGTTATTAATTTACCAACTTTTAATTTAAGTTCGCATCTCCAGTCGTATTTCATTAATTTTATCGTCGTCCGCTAAACAAATAAAACTTATTGATAGCGACCGACATGACGGATGTCCGACATGTGATGCAACTAATTCACTTAGTATCGATTTTTAATATTTTTCGTGACACAAACACATCACAAAATATATACTATATATCTCTATATATATATAAGAAAAAAATGCACGGTTTATCCATACAATAGTGTCGGACTAAGAAAGAAAAGAAAAAAAGACGAGGAAAAAAAGGAAATCAAGTAACAAGTGCTTAAATCGATAGGACATGTTTATTATTTTTCTAACGACAGTCTCTCGTTATTATTTTAACTCGGGAACTCGCACGAAACTGGTAGAAGAGCAGTTCGAACTGATGGCGAATCGTGCAATTTGTTCACGTCAAACGGGACCGAAACTTCATTACAGCCAGTTTTTCTCCGAGTATCTAGCGACCTACAGAATTGAAAGCATTTCTCGTTCCGACTCGGCCTTAGGAAATCACTCTGTCAATTAATTAAGTCGTCGTGACTGGCTGTCCCCGACGGCTCTACCTCTCTTTCTCTCTCTCTCTCTACGACTGTCTCGCTCCAACAACTAAACCAGAAATACTACAACCACTGCTTAAGGACTCTTTAACGTGGCATTGGAACAAATTCCAATCTAACGCGCTTTAATATAAATATAAATACCTTGGCAGGTAAGAAACGAATCTTTACCAGGAATCGATATCAGTTTATATAACTACGAAAAACCCCGGTCGGCTTTCTTTTTTTTTTTGTTTTGTTCAAAAAAGCCAGCGAAACAAAAATTCGGTTTGTCCAGTATTTCTGTTCGTTTTCCATTATTCATGAAAGGTAACGCTGGGAAAAAAAAATAAATAAAAGAAATCCGTATGGCGAAGAAAGTAGTAGTAACGAATGCCTAAAGTCTGTTGTTAAAGTATCCCTTTAATAGATTTACCTACTCTACACTGATAAACCAAACTGGACTCCATCTTTCTCAATCATCGCCTTTTAATTACTACTTCTCTTATACATAGGAAACAGATTTAAAAATTAAAACTTGTTTAACGTAGACAAAAAGTTTAAAATGACATAAAATTCGCACTGATTGATATAAAATAGGTGTTATATTATATTAGAGTGCTGTCAACCGGAAGATTAATGTCTGTCCGGTTCTGGCCAAATTTGTCATTGTATCTGCCTAGTATTGTTAACCGATAGGTCGGTTTTAGAATTTAAAAAATAAATAAAATGAAATAAAATGAAACGTTAGTCACATCTGAACTCGATATTTATTCATATTTTTGTGTCATTCGATGCGATTTTTTTTTTTTTTTTGGTATGTGTGTGTGGTCGCCGAACTAAACAAACTTATTCGATAAATTAAACTTGCCAAAACCGAATCTAAAATTAGATTTTCTTGCCCTATTTACTATTTATTTAACCAACCACAAAAAATTATCCTATCAAATATATTAAGTTACAGTCAAATAATTTTGTGGCTAATTTTAAAACTAGGCTGACGATTGAATTATTCTAAACATATTTTTATATGTATTTTTTTTATGTAGCCAAACGTTAGCTTAGAGTGTCTAAAAAGTTAGCTTCCTAGTTAGAAGACGAGAAGAAAATTTGTATCGGTGAACAATTCGAGTTTTCGGTAGTAAATGTTTGACAGGATGGCCACCGTATCATCCTTCAGGTAGCGCGTATGGAAGTGTAGAAAATGTTAAATTGCGTGTATAGTTTGACTATTCAGCGGTGCAGAAACAAATAGATTTGTTTAACACAGTTTGTGATTTCTTGTCGGCTGGAATGTATAGTAGTATATATATATATATATATATATATATATAAGTCTTTAAGATAAGATGTGACGCACTCTTGTTAAAAAATATTGGAAAAATTTTTCTCAAGACTAGTGCATTACTTCTTTAAGAATTTATAAAGCGAGATGAGATGAAGGATATAGTGTGTTGTAGATGCTAGAACGGTATTTTTAGTGATTGGCCGATTCCGTACTTGATGGATTGTCCGTCTACGCTATTCTGATCGATAAATCCTTGCTTTTTAATCTGCTTACCGAAAACTAAGTCAGTCTTAAGTTTTTCTTCCATTATATAACGATGATGGAACGACTTAAAATTAACTTTAAGAACCGCCATAATTACGCGTTAAACAGAGCAATAATTAACGGTTAAAAACGATATCTACATCCGTTCGGATATTAATAATAATAAGTAAAAATAATAATTACTGACACATCGATACTTTTAGCCGGTCTAGAAAAAAAAAACAATTTATTGCTCTTTAATCCAGTCAAAGAATTACCGTAGTTAGATCGTTCTTAACATTCCACAATTCTGGTTTGTCCGACCATAAAGTTATCTTATGCAGAAGCCAAATCAGCTTAGTTTCTTCCAAGAATTCGTATCCAGGTTGCATTGTAAATTCGATGAAATTGCATTTCCAGGAAATGTAGGTGTATACATAAGTTCATAGTGTTTTATGTTAATGTTCCACATAGAAAAGAGAGAGAGAGAGAGAAGTAATTACTCGTTGGAAGTTTATAGCTAATAGAAATAGATAGCTTCTACCTCTCTTTCTCTTCCAATGGCTTTTTGTGATGAATGAGACTAAATATCCTATTCATTGATTGCCTAAAATATTTCGTTTGTATAAAAACAGTGCGAATATAAAACGAATTTTTACGATAGTTTTAATGATTTCTTCTGAAATGCATTCTTTCTTTCTATAGTTCCCATCTTTACCTGGGCTTTTAAATGGTTATTTTAACGATCCGATTTTGGTTTTATATTTAAAATTGATTGTCAAACCATGTTAAATTAATGTTATTAACAGATTAGGAGTTTCGTATACGAATATTTTTATGACAAGTCGCTGTTGAATCTGTTAGAAAAGTGGTTTTGTTTACCTTCCAATATTTACGAATTTACTTAAAAGCAAATGCCATTAACTGGGAGTTAAAAAATAATAATTAATTGATAACTGGTAGGAAATTTATTATATCATTACTTTCTTTTTTTTTAACTCGATAAGATGCTTTGGTTAATATTTGTTCTGAAAACAATATCGGTGGCATGTATTTATAGTGAAACGACACGAATTGTTGTTTTTATCTTTGTCAAACGAAGGAAAATAAATATAAATTGTTTTTGCCATAAATATCGTACAATTGAAGATAACCTTGGCTCGTAGATCAGAAATTCAAATAGGCAAGTCGTAGACAATGTCTAAACTGCTTGGTTGATTGCTTAATGCCTCATTTTTAAACACAGAACTGAATTATTTTTCTTTGTCGTTCTTCGATTTTCGTGGGAAATTTTACGTTTTTAATTATCTGTAGCGATAAAACATGTAATTATACGTTAAAACACTGACGAGTTATATTTCTGGAAGGAAAATTTTTTACGTTTAATCTAGTAATGATCAATAATTATCGAAATCTGGAACATTTTGGAACGAATACGTTTTATTGGACATTAGAACATAAATTGGATAATAACAATGGGCAACAATTCAAACTGACATCAAAACTTTTTATTCTTTCTCGGGATGTAGTTCTTTTGTTAAGACGAATCTCCCCCTTCTGCCGTTGAAGTTAGTTTTAATCCCTTTTCTCCTCGTTTTTCTTACAGTACAGCATTTTATTCATATCTGTCCGATGTACTGACAGATTTTTTTAAAGTTCTGACGTACCGTTGACGTCCGAACGTTTAATTAGAGTTTGGCGATAAAACGATAAAACGTTCTATCTCCGATCGATGTACCAAATCTTCTATATAAAAAACAAGAAACGTTTTATAAACTTATAATGTTGTTTTCCTCTTACTGTAGCATCTACGAATAGTTCTTGATAAATTTCGTCATGCGCCTGTAGAGAAGTTCAACGTTCACTTGATGAAGTTTACTCTTCATCCATGTTAAACTCGGAAACAAAATGCATATTTTAGATAAACATTTTGCCCACACACGACTATTAATAGTCGATCATAACAGTCAGAGCGGTGGCATGACTAGGAAATCATCATTAACATTTTTAATAGAACGAAAGATGGATGATGTCATACTAAAAGGAAAATTAATAAACAAACGTATTTTTCTGGGGTAGTAATTACCGTACAGCAGTACAAATGCTTAATTAGTATATATAGACAACTGTAGATCTTTACCAAATGTCCAACCTATCACGCTATGTAAGAATACAACGTGTAATTTTTTTTTTCTCTCGAGGCGGTTAATTATTCGCTAATTAGTCTCCGAGAATAACGACTCTGATATTTGCCTAGGTTAGTTTAATCATACATCAAAATATCCTCAGAGATATATTTTTACGATTATGGCACTAGTAAGAAGTTTGATTCCTTTCTGACAACATGTTTTGGTAAGAATAACAAAATATGTGGCATGCCCGTATTCTTATGAAAAATGCACTCCTAAAATCTTTTTTTATTACTCGATAAATCAACATCCGAATAAAAATATTCTAGAGGAAAAGACATGGAAATTTTAAAATAGATTTCCTTCTAACCTTACATAAACTTTCATACATAGGTATGAATTAATGTCGTCTAGACCTACAACCAGAACATTTTTTTTTCCCCCTTTCTTCTTCTTCTTTTTCAAATTTACAATTTTATGTTATCGTATTAGAATGAAATTACGAATTTTATAGTTTAATGATTTATGGCATAATTATTTAAATAAGGGAGAGAGAAATCAAGATATCGATGCATTAACTATTCACGATCCGAGATGATGTGTGTCGAACTTCCTGCAAGAACACAATCATTTCGTGCAGTGTCAGAATAGTTATATTGTCAAGCCAACATCAACGCTTTCCCCCCTCCTTTTATTGTTTTAAGTGTAGCGAGCGATTGCACACACACACACACACAGACACACAACGTCATTCCACCATCATAATATAAGTATTATGCATTTTTCGAAGGTCTTGAATTTTCCTTTCTATTCATAACACGCAAACAGATCGTTTGCTTTCATGCAGTTATTTTCAAAATAAGCCGGGAACAACAACTTCCTTATCATGAACGATGGCATAATCTATTCTGAAGATATCTAAATGTCCAATCTGTCCAGACTCTCTTCTACAGATATACTTAATACGGATTTGATAAGAACTTATTGCTGTTTGATTAAATTCGATTTACAGTAGCCAACAGACTCGGTGGAATTATTTTATAATAGTTTGTGTGTTTCTTTCTCATCTTTGTCTTCTACCCACTTTTTTTTTATTTTTTCGTTTTTTTTTATTTTTTTCCTTCTTCTCTTCCCATAAATAAAATAAAGGAAGGGAATTAGCCGCGGGTCCTAAATAATTCGAGATTCTGTAGAAAAATCCAGAAAGTCTTCAATACTCGCCTTCAAAGTTAAACAGCACCTCTTAGTTGGAAAGAATGACCAGTATTTTTTCGATTAGTTCGATTTGCCTTCGGGGTTATTGTCAAAAAAAAAAAAAATTAGTGGTTAATAATTTAAAATTGCATTTAATTGAAACAGTTGTGTTTACATTTTCTTTGTTTGTGCTGAGTCCTTTCGATAAAAATATATATAAACTTCGAAATGTGTGTGTGTGTGTGTGTGTGTGTTATTTTTCGAAAATGAAAAATTAAAAATAATTTCTTATTACGTTTCCTCATTTATGAAATATAAATGCGGTTGTAATACGATTTTTTTTTTGTTGTTATTATTTATCGAATATAAAAAGTTAAAATTTTTTAGATAAATTATATAATCGAGGAGGAGTTGATGCTGATGTTTCATGCTAGAGTTGCTGCGACGGAATAACCTGTTCTAGACGTCCATTAGATGGAAATATCGCCTGATGACTTTGGCGCTTAAAGTGCATCAACGTCAATCACTACACGTCTTATGAGTAGAATGGAACAAAACATAATTTAAAGCGCAACGACTCCAGGCGTAGGTAATTTATGCTATATATATATATATATATATATTTATTGGTTTTACTTTCTATCGTCGGAATAACTTTTTGAATGATTGAATTAGGAGTAGCGCTGAATGGAGTCGCTGTTTTAGTTAGAATAGTGGCCAGCATAAAGCCTGGCGGCACTGCACACTGTCGTAAATTCTATTCAACAGATCGTAGATTTACCTGATCACCACAACTCCTCCTTTTCTTTACTCGTTATCCTAACGATTGTCATTGATTTACTTCGACGTTATTCCTTGTAAATTAGATCTTCTCCTATTTTACCAGCGTTAAGCGTGCCTTATCACTCTTGCTCGTTTTTTTTCCTGTTGTAGACTTATATTTATTTATGTGGAAAAAAAGTCCCAGATTACAATTAAGCGTGGAGTAATATGGGATAAATGCGGATGATATATAATAACCATCCATTTCTTTCCTTATTGTAAGTCACTCTCTTGTCGTCGTTGGTCTAACTTTAACTAGATGTTGTGTCTCTTTAATTATTATACATAGTATATCTTCACTCGGCCAAGTCGTGATACTAAATTTGATCACATAACACTGTTCTAGATGACAGCCAGACTAGATCAAGAACAAGAGTCTACGCCTGGTATCAGTAACGTCCCACATATAAAAAAATGCGATTCTGTGTTTACTAATTCAAATTTATGTAAAAATAAACCTCGACTTTTGATTTATTCGATGGAGCGAATTAAAGAAAACAAAAAAAAAAGTCGAATAAAGTTAGAAAAATAAAAATTATTCATTAAATCGTCGCTTGATTTACTTCGTTTTAATGTTTTCAAATTTTCAGCTAGATCGATTAAGTGTTGAGTGTGACTTTTTTAAATTATTTTAAAAAAAAAAATTAGTAAAAATCGCCAACTTTGTCAGTAATTTTTGCCGTTTTTTTCTTCTCACGATGTTTTTTGTGTGACAAGTTTTTCTGGTGATGAATAGCTAAATACGTATATCAATGTATGACCTGTAACTGATACAGTTCGTAACCAATATAAATAACTGCCAGAAATGATAAAATTTCCATCTTATATAATACTGAAGATTAAAACGATAAAGATTGTTTAAAAATATATAAAAGTGGTAGTTTGGAAAATCCATAGATTTTCTAAATTTCCTTTAATGTTTTTCATTAAAATTAATGGATTTTATTTCTATAATAAAACTGTTTCCTGATTCTATTGTTCAATTGGAAAATCCTAAATGATCTCGAAGTCCTTGGTAACTTTAATAACTTTAAATATGCACCAAGTTACGAGAAATAATATAAATGACAATGTTAAATCCATAAATTATGATAAATTTATCTTTATACTTTTCCTTTAAGCATTAATAAATTTTAATACGCAAAAATATCTTTATCTAATCTAGGAATAAAATAATAAGGAGCGAGAGATTAAAATTCAAATGCTCATTATTTTAATCCCTTCATCTTTTATAATTTTGAAAAATTCGTATATAAAAATTTTTGTTTGACAGCGTTAAAACATTTTTAAGAAATTTCTGCTGTTGGGCAGAAACAGATTTTTTCTTTCCTTTTCGTCGAAACTAAGCTGAACTATCGGGAATTTTTTCTCTTAATTAAAACATTAATTATAGAAAAGGATATCCGTGTAGTCTCTACTTCTAAAATTAATGATACCTAATTAAAGATTATAGAAGTTTCGGAGTAAATTTGTTCAGTAATATTAATTAACAAAACGCGATAAACTTATTAACTTCGAACAGTGCCATTTACTGTTTAGCAAAGAAAGAAAAACTTCTTTTTTTTTTATCATGCCGGACAATCACGAAAAGAAAGAGTTCATAATTAAGAAATTGTAGAACGATTTGATACAGTAGATTTGGAGTTTATTGTTTAATTGTTAACCTCTCGAAAGATATATACATATATATATTTTTTTTTCCCTCCCAGTTTTACAGTCACGCACGCTTCACGATCTGTGGAGTGTGTATAATGTGTAAATTTTATGGTAATTTCCTTCCATGCGGGGTAGGTGGAGAATATTGTGTGTGGATGATAGAATATTGCCTGCATAATTAAGGATTAAGCTTCAATGTCGATGTAGCGATTTTCATCCGAGATTGTATTGTGCCGAGGAAATTGCAACGCTACACGGAAACAACCATTGATAGCGCACTTTTTCTTATCGAACAGTTTCCTGCTAAAAAGAACTTTTTATTATTATTATTATTATTATTACTATTAATGTTTAGTCCATGTAATTCGAAATAATAATGCACTCGTTAAAATTGCTGCAATGAATGCTTTGGCTTCAGGTAATTGTTCTCTTATTGTTTTCTGCAATTATATCTTTATTATGAACGGCGTAACGTTATTGAAGATATTCAGTCATTCTCCTTTACTGATATTATCCTTCTCGTGTGTTTAATTATGCGACATTTTTATAACAAACTTTTATTCCTTAAACGTCTTTTATTCGAGATAATTATGTTTAATTTAATTATAAAAATAAGTTGATGGTGCTTGGCTATACTTTAGTTTCTTGATTTTTACGTTTGTTTCTTCTCTTCGCTCTCGGCTTGTTTGTTTAGTTAAAATACAAATCACGAATGCATCAGATCAGACTCAATGACCCGGTATCGAAGACTGATGATCTCATTGCCTTCTAGCCTGGAATCACTTCTGTAACGTAAAAAAAAAGTTTTTGAAAATATATATATTTTGTTAAATTTAAAAATATCTGTTGTATATGTTATGATTTTTTTTTGGTTAGAACATCCGAATTTCAGTATTTTTGTATTTAAAAAAAATAGAAAGTAATCTGGATACAAATTATATCATTCGTCATCTTTATTCGAGGACAACAGCTGGGCTAAATAATGCTTTTTTTGGGTGGTAAGGAGGATATTCAATCTGTCCACTTTATGTACAAGTAACAAGATTTGTGATACGCAAGTTAACCGAGTAAATTCGTGTAGTGGTCAATAGCAAATGTGGTATAATTTAGATGACTGTTACAAGATAGATCGTTGGGACAAATATATCTTGGTGACGAACTCTGGAGCGAAAACATCAAACACGGTGTCGTGTGCGATCATTCATCCATGGATTACGTGCATTCCCAGAAAGCTGTCACCTGACTGACTGTTTGCGTGTGTCGCCGGAGGGATCAGCCCATTTATTTCTTTCGCAGCCCGTTTGTAGCGCTAACTGGCCAACGCTTTCTCTACCTTGGGATAAATGGTCGGACGGCAAATCCGCATCAAAAATATGCTCGATAATCTGAACATTACAAATTGAGTGCGATCATTTACCAGACTCGCCTGTGGATCTTTCCGCCACTTATCTCTTTAATACTCCTTTTCCCACGGAAATTTTTATAAAAAGATGGATGAACCGACCTTATATTTATTATTATATCGGCTATCCGTCCATCTTTAATTCATGGTCAAATCGTTCTTTAATACACTTATAATTGCTCCTTCTATTTTAATATTCATTCCACCAGAGCGTATGCATTTCAAGTTTTTAACGAGTATTTTTTTCATTCTAGTCATGCAATCTCCTAATTATTTTGTCACAACTCTTCCATAAATCGATAAATTTTAGGTAATAATCACGACAAAAATTATTTTCGTCATACTACGCTATCGGCAAGTGTAAACGTGAAAATAAAATTTCTAATATTTTTATTAATACTCACAGAATTGTGAACGGGAGTATATTATTCTGATTTATTCTTTATTTTCCGTAGAAATTCCAGAATTGAGTGGCCCGAACTTAATTTTTTTCAGTTTTTTTCTGTCGTTTATATTTCTGAAATCTGTCGAGCCAGCGTGTACATTTCTGGGGACTCCGACTTGTGGATACGAATCGTTCGCGTTAATCCGTTCCTTAATGATTACGGAAAGTCGAAAATTTTGCAGGAAGACATCCGATAATTTTATATAAATTTGTGTATAAAGTTAATACGCATTTCAGAGAGGTTCACTTTGGCAGAAATTAGGAAATTTGCAGATGACGGTCGTCTTAACGCGTCCATTGAGGGTCACCATGGATGTAATTATTTAGCACGCTTGGCGCCTCCGGTCTGTCGCTAAGAGTTCGACAACCCGTCTGACGTCACCACTACCAAATTTGACAGTAAAATAAAACATAACAGGCTTTACGATCAGAATGTCCATTGTTCTGGACAGCAAGAAAGACATACCTGACTAGCAGGCCGTAACACACATTTCATCTCACAAATACTACCAAAAAGTCGGTTGGGAAATAATGAGAAGGGAGACAGAGATTGTTAGTGTCCAAATGCCGAGATGATATCATCACTCCCCTCTTTGTAATACGGCGTAACACGTTATTAGTATTAAAACTGAAAAAATTTGCACAAAAAAAAAAAAAAAAAAACGTGAAGTCGTGTTTCGGTAATTGTTTAAAAGCAAATTTATCTTTGCACAATTAGCGTAATTGTAAATAAAGTGGGTGTGTAGACCATTACGCAAAAAATAATGATAGGGTTTTTATCATTTAATTAGATCCGTTTTTACATTTAAACTACGTTACAATTTATATAATCTTATCAAGTACATAATGAGGACATTTTACATTTCTTTCTCATTAAGTATCGATTGTACTAGTAAATCTGTGGGCTGAATATCTAGAAACAGCTTCAGGAATATTATAACAACTAAACATATTTTTGTTTTTTTTTTTTTAATTGAATTCGTACTAACTCATCATGTGACGCTTAAGTAGAATTTGCTAGCGAGTATGTTATGATGATAAACAAGAAAAAAAGAAAAAAATGATTAAAACTGGATACTCGACCGCATTTAATTTAAAATTGTTAAGTATTGGTCGAGACCAATAAAGCGATGAAAACATTCACTGGAAGAGCAGAAATTAAATTTACGAGACACGAAAAACTCCATGTATTAAGAGGAAGAGAAAATAAATTTCCAATAATAATCACTGGCTGTATCGCATTTTCCACGAATGACAATTTCGGTTGGAATTCGACGGAATTTATTGTTTCCCTTGGAAAAATTATCCGAAGTGGTTTAAAACTTTATGATTTTTCCAATTTTTAAAATACTTTTCGAATGATTGGTAGTTTCGCCGATTTTTAAAACGTCAGCTCTACCTTGCAATAAAAATCTTTACCGCTATAATTTATGCAATACGTCGAACATCGTGGTCAGATAAATCGAGGAAAAAGTGTTTACATAAAAAGTGTTTATAAGTAGTGGGGAAAAAAGTCAATCTAACTGGTTGATAAGAATATTTAAATTTAAGAAACGAAGACAGTTGATTTTTGGTTGTTAGGTCGTTCGATCCCAATTGATGGAAAGGGTGTGGACAGAAGACTTTTTAAACTTTGATTACGACGCCATTTGCCTGGATTCGATGCAGCTAATCTATTAACATAAGTGGTGTAGCGTTACGATTTGTTTCTCTTCGAATGGTTTTGAATAATATTAAAGAATAATTGGTTATTGAATCACGCGAAACATCAATTTCGGACGAGATTTAGTCGAGAGGTACAGGAAGGGTAGCTTACTTGTCCTGACGGTAATGGAGTGGCAACAACACTCCACTCTCCCAGGAAGAATAAAAGCCATTGAAAGGAATTTGATGGTCATTGAGTGTCGAGAATGTGTGCTTTAATGGTTGCTGTTGCCTGTGCCGAGGGGTGAGATGGAACTTCAGCTCCTTTTCTCACTATATAGCAAGAATCTTGGGAGTTATTATATTTATACTTAGATAATATTGTCATATCAAATAGTTATGCATTATCAATTGTTACTCGACATAAGTTATCCTTTCCTTCGACATTTCTGATTCTGGGGGATTCATTTAAAGATCGATACCTTCGGCTAGATAGATAAACGTAGCGTAAATAAATTCTTACACCATCCATAACTAGAGAAATAATCGAAAATTTGACGTAAATTTTCAAAGTTGTTATTGTTTTATGAAAAAATAAACTTTATCATCATTCTCCTTATCCATCTAAGTCTCCAGTTAGAGAGGCATTAAATTTTTTTTTTTTTCTACTTTTCTGCTTCTCTTTTCTAAGAAATGAAACAATGGAAGATTTTGTGACTCAATACATTAAAAAGAAAGAAAGAAAGAATGTTATGAAACTCGATATTTTATTTTATGTGCACATAATGTAAGAGTATGAGCGTTATTTATGTATGCTTGATCGCTTAAGAGTTGAAAAATATTAATTTAAAAAATATATATAAGCATATGGGTGTAAAAATTCCACTGCAGTACAGTAAACTATATACTGTTAATGATGATGATAGAAAATATTATTTATATATTTCCAGCATATATATATTTTTTATAAATTAATTTACTGTTTAAATCATTGAAATTGTTAAGTATATATTTGAATAAACACTCATACATTGATTTTTTCCCCCCACAGGTAAGCATATTTGCTGAATAATATGTTGAATAAGTTATCTTTTCGATATAAAAGTGTCTGTTTACAAAACGATCCATGTAAGTATTGATTTTCGGAATTTAGATAATAAAAACGAGTCGAATGATATAAAAAAAAAAATAACTAAATTTATACAGAGAAAAGTATTAAACGTGAATAATATTCCATTTTAACAGTATTAATACTCGTAAATTTTCTGTAAGCAGAATTGGTTAGGTTTGTTTCATTCCTCGTAACCAGTAAAACGTGGAATGCGATCGTTCTCAATTAATCTGAAATTTTGTTGGATTGAAATGACAATTATGTGAGTTATCCATCGCATAAGTATGTTAGTAGGTATACATTTTAAAAATTCCAGTAATTCGAACGTTTCCTGGCACGCATTAATTGAATTTATCGAAGTTATAAATCACCTAGTAGCGAATATAATGGCAAAGCAAATATATTTATAAATTTAGAAACATTCATCGGTTAGAAGGAAGAAAAAAAGAAAAAAAAAAAACATAAAAAAGTAGCACTTTTAAGTCAAAGTCCAGGGATACACCGACCTAGATCACCGGGTCTAATCATAAATTAATCTATGAACTGTTAATGTTTAATGGATATATATAGGAACAGTTTATCAAAAAATGGAGTTTTATAATCAAAATTTATAATAATATTTAGTACCACACGCTCATAACCTATATAACCGAAAACTGAAGTAGTGTTAATAAAAAATATCAAAAGCGTAGTTTTGTTAAAATTGAATTGCATTTTTTTTGGGGGGGGAAAGATTAGAAGTTATTAGATGTTAAGTAATTTGACATAATTGGTTCTTTGCACATTTAACTGGCTGACAGATGGTAGATGATTTTTTACCAAGCCGTCTTTAAAAAATTCCAAGCAAATCCGAGTTTTAAACTTAAATATAGAATATATTAAAAATAGATAAAAAGGAATAAAAATAGAGGAAATTTAAAGCTAGCGCAATAAAAATTTCAATAATTCCAGCCGGAGATATCGCGTAAAAAAAGAAGGTATAATTTTAAGTTGTTGGATGGATGTTAAATGTCGGGGTCACGGAACTGTAACGTGACGGGTTAGTGTGTCGGCGGGAAGTGAGATTTCATTTATATATTGCCTAAACACATACAGTGTCCTTGAGCTTGCAGCTATCTCCGTACAGAGGGTAACGGCCGACCTATCGCTGTTCTTTCTCACTCTCTATCACTACGGGCAAGGACACTTTTTGCGCCACTATAGCGTGACGTCACTTCGCAACGTGTCCAGAAATCTGGTCGACTGTACCATGAATGAAGGGTGTTTTTTTTTTTTTTTTTTTCCGGAGACTACCAGCGTGTTGATATTAACAGCGTAGCGAGTATGCCTGATTGCTATGGCTTCCATCATTATCAACACTGTCACTTTAATAACAACACTTACGTAATTAAGTCGCCGTCTGTCTAACCGCAACCACCTCAGGCACTGGAATCCCGGTTAAAGCCGGTTTTATGGGTGGCTTGCGTTATGGCCTCTCGTGATACAGTTTTCAACTTGTCGTATCAACTTGTCAACATATCTTCATTCCGCTACCAGCATCCAGCCTTTTAATTATTATTAAATCTGCGCTTAACGCTCTTTAAGCCTCCTCGTTTCTCCAGCGCCGCTACCTATTTATTAAATATTTACTGGTCTCGCTTAAGATCGCCTCTTTCTTTTATGTTCTGTCTCCAAGATCTTTACCTGTAACACCAATCAATGCCAACTTATCGGTTTTATTTTCTATTACGCTATTAA
>WUQG02404204.1:0-17104 GCA_011317285.2 Androctonus mauritanicus | reverse complement strand
CATAGAATTCATGGTATTCTCTGCCATATGTGGTTGTCCATGTCTTTTTTCATCATATCCAGAACCCATTCATTTAAATTTGTTTACATATCATCTTATCTGCAGGTCATGCTTGGTTGAATTTCCTTTCAAACTTTTCATTGCATTTCTTTTCTTGGATTTGCCAGATAACTATTACTACATGTTCCTCTGTATTCGTCTTAAGGATCTGTATAAGAAAAAAATATATAAATTACACCATTTTCATTAAAATAGCCTGTCTTTATATAGAAAATAGATACAAGCTCAATTTTTTAGGTAGAACTATTTGTTTACTTTTTTAAAGAAACTAGTGCACTTTCGGCTTGATTAAATCCTCTTTGGCAGTTTTTAATTTACATACATAAAATAGAATCATTCTATCGTCTGTATATAGAAAAGATAGAAAGTGTTAATTATTTTGAACTTGTCTTTATGTCCACCTGTATACAGTTTTAATAAATTATGTTAAAATATATGTCTTAATATGCAATTATATAAATTCTCCCTTCTTTTTTTATCATGTATTTGATAAAGCCTAAACTGCCAAATTAATCCATTAATTGAACAGTTAACAAAAATTTTAATAATTGGTAATAAGTATACTAACGATTAAACAAAGAGTGGCATCATGTATGAATTGAAATTATTAAAATTTTTGTTAATTGTTAAGGGATTAATTTGGTAGTTTAGGTTCTGTATGGATATCTCCTTGAAATATGGTCTGTAAACTATCCATATTTTTGATATACTGAAATATGAAAATTAAAAATTTTTAGATTCACCACAAAAAAATAATATATGAGTTAGAATATAAGGGAAGTTTTAAGAATAATTAATAGTAAAAGAAAAAGATGTCTTATCAAACTCACATTACATAAATAATACAAACTTTTGAAATAAATGCTGGTTATAAGATGACATTTTTAGTAAAATTTTTGCCATCTAATATGTTCTAAAACATAGTATTATATAGATAAATGATAAAATAGAAAATGCATTATCAAATTTTTAAATATATTATAAAAACAATTTGTGATTGACATTTTAATTAATTAATTAAAATAAAATGTACTACTATAAAAATTTTAAAAATTATTTAATTATTTTATATAAATTAGGTCAAAAATATTGTATTTTCCTGTAATATATGTAAAGTTTCTTCACATTTGCAATTCTTAAGTTAAGCAAATTTACCATTCCTATTATATACTAATTTAGTAATTGAATTACTGATTAGACTAACAACTATTATTCCTGACTTAGCTAATTCAAATTCTGTGATAAAACTATGAAAGTTCAATTAACTTATGATGATGATGATAAAATAATTCAATAAAAATTAAAATCAGATTTAATATTAAATATGTTTACATATGCTTTATATCAAACATATGTAAGAATAATAGCATATTTGAACAATTAGTGTATGTTATTTATATATTGTTTTGACATTTAATAAATGATGGAAATTCTATACTATTCATTATCATTGGAAAATTACAGTAATTGTTAATATAGTGTATTTGTTTATATTTTTAATTACAGAAAGTCCTCATGTAATATTCCTTTTACAATATTTTTTGTTATATATATTTCAAATTAATCAAAATAACTTTTTTAATGTATTTTTAAGATTTTATATCTTTGAAGAAACATGATTGTGAAAGTTCATCTTTATAATAAAAAATAACAGTATATACTAGATCCTCATTTAACATCATTTTGTTATTATGTTTCTAGCAAAAACTAAAATTAAAAAATCTTTAATCAAAATTTTAAATCTTTAATTTTTTAAAGATTTTAGGACTATGAAATATAATAAAATTCTATTTTTGTATATTTCTTTTCATAATAGAAAGGAAAATGAGATGGAAACTTATAGAAACTGTAAAAACAATTTAACTAAATTTTATATGAACTCTAACTCAAGTAAGCTTATACAATATTGTCTATGGTCAATATATTAATTAAATTATCCAGCTCACATAGGACATCTTAGCAGACTGACAGTATGAAACATTTTGTCTTTCCTGTTAAGACTCAAGATCATATTAGGAATCCATCCCTTAGAAAATTTATAAGGGTGTACCAAACTCATCACCCTTTGTTCTGTAAAGTCCAACAAACCTAGATATCAACAAGATATAAAAACTTAAAAATAAATTTAAAAAATATACCTTAATTAATTTGAAATATATATAATAAAAATATTGTAAAAGGAATATTAAGTGAGGACCCTCTATAATTAAAAATATAAAACAAATACACTATGTTAACAATTACTGTATTTTTCCAGTGATAATGAATAGTCAAGAGTGTCGATGATCTGTAATAGGCCTGGAATGGCAGAGTATTTAATGATTAATGCATGATTATGAACTGGCATTAAAAACTAATCAAGGTCATAATGTTGTGAATTCTAAGCTGTGTTTTTTATTATAAAAAGTTTTTCTTTATCCATAAGCTTGATATATAACTGCTACATAAAGTTTTATAATTAATGTTTACAATTAAATCATGCTTTTTCATTTCATTATTGAACAATACAATAATGTTTAAAGGAGAAAAGTTATCAAATATAATCTCTTCTAATACCAGAATCTAGTAATGCAACCTTGATTACTAACATTAGGTCACTTGGGATTTTGTATTCAGTTAATGTTGTTTCAGTTAAAATTGCAATTTTTGGAAATCTAACTTTGGCATTAAATGAAAAATCTATTGTAATGTTTTATTTAGTTATTTGACTTTATTTACATTCACTTGACTTCAAAATTCAATAAATTACAACACTTCATAGCAATTTGAATCTATAAATGTATTTTATTTATTGTAACATTTTCAGAATACTCCATCTCTCCATTCTATAATTATTTGAACATTCAGCAATGTTTGAATAATTATAGAATGTATTTAAAAATGTCATGTCAGAACATTGACATTTCTGAACTAAAATTAAACAATATACTCTTTAATTTTAGAATGTTCAAATGTTCCAACATGAAAATTTTAAATACATTCTATAATTATTTGACAATTGTAATGTTTATTAGCATTACTTTCTATCAATTGTATTTATATTCAAGCCTGTAAAAGTTGATTTTTATTCTTAATTTTATAGATTTACTTGCTAAAACTCTTTAAATAACATATAATTTTAATATTTTTTTCTTTCTTATGTAATAATGTTAAGTAACATGAAATGATAAATGGACATAATGATCCAATAAAATAAAATTCAGAATTTACAGATCAGATTAAATTTCATTTACAACACTCATTTAATACAGAAACTCCCTGATTTATACAAATCTGATTTTATAATTTTGACAACACAAAAAAATTTTATATAAAAAAAAAGTACAATGTCTTACTTTATGTAGGATTAGATTATAAAATCAATGCAAAAGACAAAAGTTGCATTTTATAAAAATTATCCTTACAGTCTCCTAAATTGTCAATAAAATACAATATTGACAATAGCATATTTAAAGAAAAATATGATTTTGTGAATATTATACAACTATATTAATAGTTATATAATATAGAGTTATTATAATATCTACATAATTTATAAAATACAGATTATGTATATATGTAGCTTTTCATTTAAAATCTGAAAAAGACATTTAGAATTAGGATATAGAATATTGTTTAGTATCAGTATGGGCATGTCCCTTTATTGTTTTTTTTTTGATTTGATCTTTTTATATGGCTTTAAGTGGATCATTAATTATTTAGCTAAACAAATAATATAGACTATGATATAGAATATTGTTTGAAATCAGTTTCCATATATCCTTACATCATAATTTTTCATCAGATCTTTTATTTTAAAGAGAATTTTATGTTGAATTTATAAATAAGTTAAGCCTGCTATATGCATCATTATAATCATGACATATTACATCTCTCAAGCAAAAATTATATGTTTGATTATTAAATAATACTTACATTAATACACAAAAAAAAATATATATATATAAATTTCATTTTATTGTTAAATTATTTATCATGATTTCACTACTATATGTTTAACTGAGCATTATATAATAATACTAAATAATAATTAAAATTACACAAAAAGCAATAATATATACAAATTATTCATTTGTTTCAATTTTAAATCAATTTTTCATTCATATTAATATTCAACATGGTGATGACAGCTAGGGAGCATCCATAAACTACATATTTCAAATGCCTTTTGAGCCCCTTCCTACCCTTCACATTTTTTGTCACACTGAGCTTAACCCCTGACTGTGATATTACAAATTTGAAGATGCCTCCTTTTCTACTAAATTTTTTTCTTTCAATTTTATTTAAAAAAAATAAAAAAATACATGAACTCCTAATTATGAACATAATTCATATGGACATTTACTGGTAACTCTGGTTCTGCTTAATTTAGATACTATTATTTGGCCCTGAAAACTACTGAAATAACTTTATATACTGTGTTTTGTAATATATATCACAGTTGTATCAATTAAAAGTCTTTTATTTCACAGATTTGAATAAAAAGTTCTGATTATAAAGCAAGAGTTTTTTTTTGCATAATTGACCGTTTCCATGGGAAACATCCACAGCTGTGACTTCACAATATGGTGTCGGAGAAATGGAAATCACATGTTTGCATGCATGAGTGTGCGCTATCATGACATCGCTACAAACTATAAATAAGTTTACAATCAATGTAGCCCTCGACTACTTTAAGCATCACTCTAACAATATAAGATTAAAAAAAGTAATTTTTTTGGTCTTATATTGTTAGTGATGCTTGATCAAATATTGTTAGTGTTTTGTGCAAGATATATATATATGAACTTGAGTTAAAAGGAAATATGTTATCAGCCAAATGCTGATAATATATTTCCTTTAACATAAATTGCATAAATACAAAAATTAAAGAGACATTTTTATTTTTTGTGATGAATGTATTTTTTTTTTTTTAAGGACATGATTATTTTTTAAAAATTATAAAATTCCAAACACTTCATTTCATAGTTTGTGTAAATGCAAGCTTCAAAACTAAGTTGGACACTTATTATTCCAAATATTATTATTGAGAATAGTCTCTCAGTAGGACCATTTGATCACTTACTTTCTTCAGAAACCGGAAAACAATCATGATTTATTTCAGTGACTTATATTTCAGTTAATAAAATTTTGCAAGGTTTGCTAATCTTCTAAAGTGCAGTACCCTTCTAATTCTTGAGAAAATGTGTATTGCATACACGAGACAAACTTGTCAAACTATATTTCATTCTCAATTTAATTTCCCATCCCTTTTTTAAGTGTTTATCCTTCAGAAAATGATGGAAAGGCACGTCATCTCTACCTTGCAAGTTTGTGCATCCAAATATGCAACAATAAAAAAACTATTATATATTTTTTATAACACTTACAGATCATTAAAGATTGTTTTCCGTCTCTCAGGAGCAGGTTGGAAATAACACTGGAATGCTGGGAAAATAGAGGGCTGAGTTGAAATTGGTCAATTGCTGCTATCTTGACCGATTTCAACTCAGCCCTCTAGGATAACTAATTGTGTAATTTTACATAATTTTGATTGCTAGAGCATTTTGATATCATATTGTTTAAAATTATTGAAAAGTTTTGAAATTTCGTGAAATTTCATCCATATGCCCTCTAATTACAAATGTTTGTAATTAGAGCACATATAATAGAAAGTAGAAATTATGCTGGTAATTTATTACATATACTGTGTTCTTTAATTTCTAAATAAACTCTCAAATACTAAATATAAATGTTTTACCAAGAAGTGCCAACTAAGGCTCTCCAGTTTTGCCAATTTTTGTGTGTGTTGTAGTACTACCCTCACACAAATCCATGATAAAATATGATGTAACTCTCAAGCATTTCTGAAAAAAGGGTTTAAAGTTTTCTATGTTTTTTATATATTGATTCATATTAACAATTTAATGAATGCTGTCATAACATGTTTGGCATTCAATTGCTTTAAGATGTGATTGAAAGGACATGGGTTTGAGCCCCATATTTTAAATTTTTTTTATCAAAACTGAAATGGATTATTGTACAAATGCATTTTTATTAATGAATTTTTTTATTAATGCTGTTTTATAATTAATTTACTTCCTATATTCTTTAATCATTTCTATCACAAATAGTGAATACATATATAAAGGAATGTACTTAATAAATAAACTTTTTTACAGAAGATATTTATTTTAATTAACAAATACAGATTATATTATTATTCATCATCAGTAGCCTCCTTGATCTCTATAGCCAATGTGCATCTATTTGAGTGATATTCATCATAAAAGCTTGCAAAACAGAATATTGTTTTACAGTGTGCACATTTTATGAACCGTGCATTTCTACAAACATGCAGTGTTTTCATTATTGAAGTAGGGATACATATTTCATTGGCATTTAAAAATAAAGGTCTCTCTTCAATATTTTAATGTGAATCATGCTTATAGAATCATTGGTTTAAATACAGGACATTTAATTGGTGTAACAGCAATGAATATTCATTAATAAGTGTGCATATTGTAAAACAATGTTCTGTTTTGGATTCCGTTATGATGATTATCACCCAAATAGATGCATATATAATGATACTAAAACATATGTTAAGAAAAAGAATCTGAGTTTTAAAATTCTTTTATTGGTAGACAATGGTCCAGAACATCCAACAGATTTATATCATAAAAATGCGAGAGTAATTTTCTTACACTTCAGTATTATATCACTGATCCAGTCATTTGATCAAAGTATTATTTCTCCTTTTAAAATATCCTATATAAAACATATTCCAAAAAATTTTGGATGAATTGAATTCTGGCAATATGTTTAGTGTTAGCTTTTCAATAGGCATTTAAAGTTGACTATCTGATCCAAGATCATTTTGAATGGTAATAACACCAATAAAAAATACTTATTTTCAAATTACAGGAAGATTTGATTCCTTCTGAAATTAGAGAATTAATGATGGACAAATAATTTAATGAATATGAATTGCTAGAAATTATCATCAATTCTATATTCAAAGATTCTGAAAGTGTAATGATAATCCAGCTTCACATTCATTATCAACACAATAAATAAAGAACTTGAAATGATTAAGTCTCGAAAGCTATTTTCTCAATATTGATCAGAACATAGATTACTGCTTAAGATTTGGAAAGGGAATTATGAAACTTTGTCAATATGAAGAGATTTATAAGAAATTAAAAGTAAAAAGCAAACATTGATAATGGATTTTATTGAGTGGATTCTGAAAATCTCTTTAGAAAATGAATTAAAAAAGAAAAATTGTGAGGTAGAGAAAATTAGCAACAATAATAATGACTAAACAGAACTTTGAAGAAAGAAGACTGTTTTGATATTAACAATAGAAGAAATGGAATAAACTTGTTTTCATACATTTTGAACAGTTTGTAACTTTATCCTTAAATTTTTATTCTATATCTGTATAAAATTAAACTGTTAAATTATTTGTAACTTCTTTTAAATAAAATTTAAATTATTTAATTGAGTGTTACAGAATTTCTCTTTTTTTTACACAAATATTAATCTCAATTTAAACAATTTTCGCTTACACAATACTTTTATCAGAACCAATTTACCATGTAAATTATGGGTTAGGTATACTTGCAGTGAGGTCCACAAAGATTAGGAAAAAGACTTTGAAAACGATTTGTTTTAAAAAAAAATTATTCTGAAATAGCATATTTGCATTATAAATTATTTTGGAAAAAATTCCCTATCACTTTTACATGAACTGATTTGTAAAATATTAAACAAGAAGCAGTAATATTTAATGATGCAAATCTGTTATTGGTGATTTTAAATGTTGGTTCATTTTAATAAGAATAAGGGAAAATGAATTGCATATGATATCCAAAAATGAACTGTGCAATATAAGTGTCATTCCAAATCAAGTTTTAATCCTTCTGCCAATTTGAAATTTTCTTATTAATATTTGGTAAACAGTATAGATAACGGATAATATTATATTTTGACATTAACATAAATTAATATAAAAATATAATTAATATTTTGTATGAAATCATCATCATATGATTTCATATAAAATATTTTTTACATGAAATCATTTTCATGAAAATCAGTCATAATAGCCACAAAAGCCATAATTTACTTATCATTGATGAGCATTGAATGTAATTATTCAAAAATATTGTTTAATTAAATATAATTATTTTCTTGTAATTTGTCTTTAATTTTATCTTATAGTTCATCTCAAGAATAATTGGTTTTTTTAAAATGTCAATTTTATAATTTTTGAAATGAATATACAGGAATACCTTGCTCAGTGCAGCTTCACTCAGTGCTGACCCCATTATAGTATGGTTAGTAATTTGAGGAATAAATTTCAATCAGTACGGATTGATTCACTAATATGTGGTCTGGAAAAATTTTGCGCCAAAATGTTCCCACTAAAAAACTGTACAGTATAGGCAATAAAACAATATTTTCACTCGGATTTCTGAAAATTTTATTGCCAATAATTATATTTAATAATAACTGCTTTTAATGTTTTACTCTCTCCTGTTTTCTATGATTCAGATGGACTAGTCAAACACCCGCAGTTGGAATACCGAAGAAATGGTGAACTTTGAATTAAAAATTCAATTAGAAAAGTGATTTTTGTTTTTGCATCCATGATGAGTGATTTTTATAAGCGGCCATGTTGATTTTATTATCCGGCGATTTTTCAATTGTATTGCATTGATTTGAATCCATTCCTAAGGATTTGACTGCATAAAATGGCTGATTTTATTAAGCAGCGATTTTATAAAGCGGCAGTCACTGTAATACTGCCAAAATAAATGATGCTGATTTGTCAAGTGCGATGATTTGTGCGTGCATATGTACAAACTTGATGGCCGAGAGAGGGGGCTGGTGGTGGATACAGTCCACAGAGATAATTTATCTTTAGTCTTTATGATAGTCTCATAGTGGACAAAAAACTTTGGCTGTGTTTTTAAAAAACATTATTAAAAAATAATGTTTTTCATTTTGTAAACATTAAGCAATAAAAGTGTTTCACTATCTTTACTTTTCATTCTTTTATTATTTTTCATTAATTTAAGGTAAATATACAAATATTTTTGTTTTAACAAAATTTGATAGGAACGAATTACTTTTTTCCTATAGAAATAATGTGTCACTCAGTGCGGATTCATTTAATGTGGTATTTTAGAGGAACCAGTTAACAGTACTAAGTGAGGCATTCCTGTATTAGTAAATAGGAATATTTATTAAACTTTCAAATCCTTTCCAAGTTAGCTGTTTTCTAAAAATAAATGTTTTTGCCTTATAGAACTTATACAATATATATAAGAGAAAACCTTGATTTTATAATATATATTGATGTCTAAAATTAAAGTCTAAAAATCATTTTTGATAAAAAAATTAAATTAAATTTACTCAATAGAATTTAGTGAAATTTGATACATATATGGTATATAAATATTCATAGAATATGTTATTTAAAGATAAAAAAAATATTTTCTCATTTTGATAATTGATAATTATGAGGTATGGATCTTAAAAGTGAGATGTCACTTTTTAATCTAATCTAATAGTTAATAGACAATATGTGCTCTTTTCATAGCCAAATAACTCTTGCAATGACAGACTGTTCTGATCACAAGGATTTTGATGAGTCCATTCTTCAATGAGAGCAAAACTGAGTTCATGGAAGATTCTGAGAGCAGTTGTTAAACTGCAATGTCTCCTACTAAAGCATCAATCTTACAAAATTAGATTAAGAAATCTGGCTGCTCAGTCCATCCTATGAATATTCCAAATCTCAAAGAAATTATTGTCATGCACAATATACAGATTTGCATAATTTTCACAAAAAGAAATTTGTAATTCATTCTTTCTTGATAGTTCATTGATCTCTTGAAATTATTGCTATAATTTTGAAACTGTCTTTAGAAGGATATTTAAATCTCCTGATACATGAGCATGAGATTAAATTATTTTAGTCATTCTATGACTCTTATAACATTAGGAAATATAATATAATATATAATATATTTGAATAAAATTATTCATTGTATATAATATCCAACAAATAATTTTATTCAAACATATGCTTTTTACATGCACCTTCAAAGATAAGATAATAAGATAATTGAAAGTTTTATTTACTTATTTTAAATAGTTCACTTAATTTGCATACACTCTAACATATGAATTTAAATAAAAAAATAAATTTATCATGTTAAATTTAATATGTGAAATAAATTTCATTAAATACTATTAAGTGAATTTTGTTTTAAAAAAATAACACTCAACCTTAATTTTGGGCATATTAAATATTTCAAATTATTTCATATTATATTTCAATAAATTTTTCTGTAATTCAATTAATGTTATAAAGATATAAGTCCATAATCCTCCTATTTGAAATCCATGAGGTCAGGTGCATTTCAAATTTCAAAATTTGGCAGATTTTACTACCATAATATGATGCATATACCATATATTACAGTAACACTAAGAGAGTTTATGGCACACCTTATAAATAAAATCCTGGATATAGCAGACAAAATCAGTCTGTATGTAAATAAAAAAAATGAAATAATTTTAGTCTTAATCCATTATTTATTTACAAATATGAAATATTATATTTAATATTGATTGATGTTATAATGTTGCATTTTTAAATGCAGAAATATCTAATATCTAAAATATCCTATGAATCTAAATATCTTATAAATGCCTCTGATTTATTTCTTTATTATATTTTAGATGCTTAGTAATCTAAATTAGAATAAAATTAAAAATCCAAATTTTGCAATGCTTTTGAGATAACTTATATATTCAATCATGCAAATTATATCACATACAATATTTATCACATTTTTCTTATATATGAAATTTTATAAAATTATTTGTATAAAATATTCTCCCTTATATAATTTTCCTCTCAAAATTTATAAAAGGAAATTAAGTAAAAATTTGTGTAATTTTTTTTGTCTTGATTTTTTATTAAAGTGTAGGTGCTAGCAAATAATAGAAATTTTAGAAGAAACTTTTCCTTTATTTTAAATCTCTATAGATGCAATATTCAAATAATGAATTAAAAAGAAACAAAACTAATGTCAAAATGTGCAAAATTTTACAGCAAGATTTGAAACTGAAATGCAGTCAGTCAATATCAATTAGCAGAATTGTAGATCAATGTCTAAACTTCATGATTTGTCATTTTGTTATATGTTTTATGGATTTTGGTATAGTTATCTGTATTAAAAGTTAATAAAAAATAACATAACTTGCTATATAAACAATAAAAATTTTTATGCTGCATATAAACTGCTTGTTATAAATATGACTTGAAAAATATAGTTTCTTCATACTATAATTGGTGTAAAACAAAAACAAAATCATTATTTATGTTTTAGTTGCAGCTTAAAATTGCATTTTATGTTACAATATGTGAAAAATTGAAAGGTATCATAAAACCAAACAGTGCTGAATTATATTGAAATTACAAACAAGATGATGGATTACTAATAAATAATTTTTATTTATTAAAAATCAAATAAATTACTTTTATTTTAGAATACAGTCTTTCCCCAACTTATGTAAATTTGACTGTTATGTAAAATATTGCCAATAACATTTTATATTTTTTTCAGATATAGAGCATAAATATCTACCTTATTTGTAGACTACAAGTTCAAATAGATTAGTTTACAATTATTTGAAGTTGTAACCTACAAATAATTATTAAAACTATTTATTAAAACTTCATATTATACGATTTATTTATGTTTTTGTATATTATTTGTTGATCTTAAATATCATATTACTGTTATTATAATGTTCCCTGCAACATTGCCTCCCTTTCAGTCAAGGAACAATATAGTGTCATAGCAATGTATAGATGCAATCACTGTAGTTCATCTAGCCCCAGGAATTTTTAATTCAGAATATTTATTAAATAATTATTTTTCCAATTTATGCAAAATTCAATAAAAAGTTTCTGACCCAATTATTTGCATAAATTAAAAATGATTATGTTGAAAACTACTAAAAAACCATAAAAAAAATAAAATATTATTTTTTTATATTTGAGCTAAGAAAACATTTTTATAAATATTAAGAATTCATATATCATCTTATACTTTAGATATTAAAAATGAAATAAAAAGGTGAATAGAGCAAGCAAAGAGATATTAGCATGTAAAAATAGTTACTCAAAATCATTCATTATTTAAAGATTCTTCATAACTTCTGTTATTGTAGCCAAAAGTAACAAATCAAATGCATTTAAAAAAGATAAATAAAATTAAAAAGAAATGTTTTAATTCATTCTAGGATCTTCACCATTACATTCAAATTAATAAAAATAAACAAGATAAATCTTGTGATATGTGCATTAATCACTTTTAAGCAATAAAGATTGCTTCTTCTTTCTGTATTTTGATGTTAAGTTCTGTTTTGAATTGATAATGAATTTTCAGCATTTCACTAAGTAAATTTTGTTGCAGTAAGTAATATGTTATATGAAAGAATTTATCATCAATGCACAGGAATTAGAAGTGCTTTTCATTTGTTAAAAATGGTTTAACATACAGGTCATATTTATTTATTTTTATTAGTTTGAGTGTAATGATTGAGATAATCTTAAACTAAATCAAAAATTTTTTTATTTTTTTTCTTCAAAAAGTACTTTTTCTTATTATTTTTTATGCATACCTACTTGGATCATATTATGCATATAAGTGTACTCTGTAAAAAACTTAATTTACAGAACTTATCATATTTCAGAATTTTAGTAAAAGGATTGTGGACTGTATAAAAATTATAAAGTTTCTTCATAATATTTTAATTACCATTACAAATTACAGATTATTTAAATGATTAATATTTAATTAATCAAATTTGATTTATTTTGGTTTTATATTAGATATTGATGAATGTTTAGAAATAAGAGGAATATGCCACAATGGTCTATGTCAGAATTTAGAAGGGAGTTTTCAATGTATCTGTGATGCAGGATATTATTTATCCTCTTCTTTAGATAAGTGTTTAGGTAAGTAATATTAAAATTAATATATTAAATATTATTAATAATTTCTAATATTTAAAAATATTTATTAATAAACATAAGCTATAATTCTTGAATTATTTAAAATTTATATTATTAAATTGGAATATAAAGAGTATTAATAACAGCAGAAAGACCATTGCACTTCTATTTATAACAGAATATAATAAAATTAAAACAAAATATACAATAATAAAACTTAAGGAAATACAATAAAATTTTGTATTGGCATGCTTTCAGTTATTTTTTTCACCTTCTTCAGCCAGAACAATAAATAAAGAACAATTAATATAAAATCTTTTAATTCAATTCAAAATTTCTATTTTGAAAAATAGAAATTTTGAATTGAATTAAAAGATTTCGAATCATTACTTTCATTACTTTTCAAATTTAATATATAAATAATTTTTCAAAATTTCTATTTTGAAAAATTATTTGTATATTAAATTTAAAAAGTAATGTGAAACAAAAATTAGAGAATTTAAAAATTATAATCAAACTAATCAACAAATTATAATCAATATTTTTAAAAATTAAAGTTATGGATTCTAAATATTATTTATTGCTGCATTATAATCTATTATTATTATACTATATAAGGAAAACTATAAAGATAAAAGACAAAACAAGAATATTAATGAATAAAATACCAAAATGTGAAATTTCTAATATAAAATGACATAAAAACCTATATAAAACAACAATCTTGTATATATGTCAGTCAGGAACAAAGTAAGTCTGCCTTTTAAACCATAGATAATCACCAAATATTTAACCATTTATTTAAATATTAAGTACTTTATATTGCAGTTTTTTGTATTTTATTTTTACTGTTAATATGTTATCATTTCTGTTAAGACTGAAAATATTTTTATGTGATTTAAGTTTCTGTTTTTGATATATAGTACAGTAAAACCTGACTAAAACATCATTCTGGCAATTTTTTTCCACTTCAGGAGGTTTCTGTTTTAAGAAGGTAGCAATTGGAATAAAAATTAAAATATGTGGATTAGGGTTGGGCAAAAGTCTCCCCAAAATTTGACCTCTCTTTAACCTTACCCTCTAATTTCAATCACTGAACACAAAAAAAGTGGTCCCATCTTCATAGAAATTAGGGAGTAAGATTAAAGGGAGGTCAAATTTTGGAGAAACTTTTGCCTGACCCAAACCAATATGTGTAATAAAATTGAAATGGCCATTACATAAAAACGAGATTAATTTTACTTTTTTTAAATCATTTACAATAACTCTTAGTTTTTGTTCTCTCACATTTCATTCAAAGTGAACTGTCATGTCTGTTTCACTAGCAAACATTGTAAGATATCTTTCTCATCCTGCATCAGTTCCATGAGATCTAGAACATTTTTTGAAGCCACAAATTCATGAAGATCACACACAACAGATAGCACTTCTCAAAAACTATGAATTTTCAGCTTCCTTTCACCATCATCTTCATCTTCCATTTCTTCTGTGATTTGACTTGCACTATATTTGCTGGCAATATCTGATGCACTTTCAATGTTTTTAGCTGTGGTAAGTTCATCATCAAAATCCATAACTTCTTCAGCATTGAATAGCAGCTTCCCTACCATACAGAGGTTGAAAATTTCTACCAGGTTTTCCGCTGCAACATCTTGAGTACTCTTATCTGGTGACATTTGTGCAGAAAAACCAGCTTTAACAAAACACTTCTTCACTGTTTCAGGAAGAATTTTCTTCTTGGCCTGATGGATCCAGTTGACAGCATCAAGAACATTGATCTGCTTAACAAGCTCAGAAACATTGAAACAGTCACTAATTTTAGTGAGGAGTGACTGAGCACGAACTTTCTATAGAAGGATTTCAATGTGTAGTTCACACCCTGGTCCATAGGTTATGTAACTGAAGTTGTGTTATGGAAGAAATAGACTAGCTTCACATTGGAAAGTTCAATCTTAGGGCAACAGGTAGCATTATCCAGGAAAAATATGACCTTACGACTTTCATTTTTCATTCTTCCATAATCAAACTTGTCATCCAGGCTTTTTTATTAAATTGCCAGTGTATTGAGAGGGAGTTATGATCCAGGTGCCTAAATAGTTTAAGAGAAACTGCTTTTCCTATCACTACAGGTTTCTCAATGTTGCCATCCATGTTTGCATAAACAAATACAGTAAAGGCTGGGTCTCACAGGCATAAAACACGATGTCAGTATGCTGACGTAAATGCATCATGCACGAAATGTTGAGCGAACCGATGTTCAGACCAAAAGCATACAACATGATGTAAATAAACGACGTTGTTTAGCTATTGGCTAATTACTGTGACATCATTTGAAGTTAGCTGATTCAACATGGATAGTGATACTCAAGAACTGTTTTATTTATCAATGGCTTCATTTATAAATCTGTTGAATGTCATGGTTTCCGGAAATGCTTCATCATTGAAAGCACACATGGTATCTTCTCTACTTGTCATATTGAATTACAAAATAAAACAATCTCTCTTCTGATTAGACATATGGCCAATGTACTCTTAGCTCAGTGCATAAAGTTGAAGAAAAGTTATATCCGGCATAACAATGCAGCGTCTAGCAATATAGAGGAAGTGACACCATCACTGTCTATACGCTGACGTATTTACTTCACATTTTATGCCTGTGAGACCCAGTCTTAAGTCTTTCTTTTGACATTTTACCACCACTACATTTTTTACCATGTACAATTAATGTCTTCAAAGACAACAGTATGAAAAATAACCCCGTTTCATCACCATTATACACATTATTGAGTTCATAATTCACTACTAGATCCTCAATTTTTGACTTCCAATCTGATACAGTTTTCATATCAACATCATTAGCTTCACAACACACAGCATTGAAAACAATGTTATGACGATGCTTAAAATATTAGAAGCCTTAGCAGAAGCCTTGAAATCATTGTTTTCTAATTTTTTGCAATTTATATAGTTACCCTTGAAGTAATGGCCCCAAAATTTGCACTCTTTTTGTGCAAGCATTCACAAACCACTTGAAAATAGCTTGATTTATTTCATTGTTACTCATAGACTTGTTAATCCATTTCTTATGTCCTGCTGTTTCTTTAAACCATTCCTCTTTAATCTTTGTTTGGTTTTTCAACATGTCATAAATTTGGGTTTTTTTTACTTTATATTGCACTATCAGTTCTTTGACTGGACGTTTCTTCTTTTCATTATCTTCAATCATTTTTTGATTTTCTCTTCTAGGGTAAATGTCTTGTGTTTCAAAGGCATCTTAATTACGTTACACTGTTTTGAACTAGGCCTATTTCAAACTTTATTTGGCTGAGAGAAATGTGCAGTAAAGGACATGAACAATAACATAGTACACTAGGTACTTGTACATACTATGTCATTCCTATTATTCAAATAGGAATAGGGAATCCTATTAATATTATTCAAATAGTAATAAATGAGGAAGTGCTCATTTAACATAGTTTAGCATAGGAGTGAGAAGCTTACATTATAATAATTTAATACAGTACTGCTTAAAGTAATCCATTTTAAACAGGTTAATTGAACAACTGGTACCAAATAGAGTTTCTGTTTCCACATTGGACAGTTTTCTGTTTTACAGTACTATTTTATATTGGAAATCATTCATTTCCGAATATTTTTTCATTTCTGCAGGTTTCTGTTATGAAGAGGGTCTGTTTTAGTCAGGTTTTACTTTACTGTGATTTTTTTAGAATAGATACATTCCTAAAATAATATGCACTTCCAAATAATACATAGTTATAAATGCAATTGAAAATGCATAAAATAAATGTAATTAATGAAAATGCATAATAACACAAATGTAAGTCAAGAGATGCTCTCTATATTACTTGTGGATGAAGAGTAAAATTTATTTTCCATCCATAAGCATCTCCATTCCATCTGATCTGTGTGTTATGAGATGACTAAAGAGTGGCATTTTCTTTATGTTAGTGGTCATAATTTCTTTATGTTAGTGGTCTTCTGGCAGGATTTTTACAC
>WUQG02404193.1:0-17104 GCA_011317285.2 Androctonus mauritanicus | reverse complement strand
AAGGAAAATGTAACAGGATACGTGTTTTACAGTTTTTACGTATACCCGATAGTTTTCGAGAAAAATGCCTGGTCCACAGAAACGTGGGCATCCTGTATATTTGTATATTATTTTGTATTTTATGTACCCTATATATTTGTATATATTTCAATATAAATTATATTTATCCCTTATAAGACGAAAAATAATTTGTACATACCGTTGCATAATAAAATAATATTTTTTGTAAATTGTTCTTTCTCATTTTATATGTGAACGTATAAATAATGAAAGGAAATGTGAATAAAATCATTTAATCATATATCTGACATGTAATGAAAACTAAAAACAATATTATAAATAATTATAAATTACTGGCACTTGTCATATGACCGGCCTTGGCATATGGCGAATACCAGTTTTTGGTGAATTCCCTCTGTATATGCATGTCTTGCCAAAAGATGTCAAAATACAGTATTCTTATAAGCAACTCTAGGCATTGGTAACTACTGAAACATCAGTAAGTACTTTCCTTCTTATTTTTCTAAGTTTTTTTCTATTTAAAAATTTTAAAAATAAATATAGTTTATATTTAGGAAAATTTAAAAAGTACTTTTTAGAAAAGGTTGTTACATTTTTATAATTGAGTATAGAAATATTACACATGGTAAAAATAATTAAATTAAATTTTTATTATTTTTATATATTAATTTATGAAATAATGCAACATTACAGTTTCTGCCACAATAAAAAATATCAATAACGCAATGTTTTCTTCAAGATAAAATTGCAAAACTATTTTTATCATCATAAAGCGAATTATTACATTTAATTAAAATTTTTAAAATGCATTTTTATATTAAAATATTTATTATGTTTTATTCATGTTTATTTCATTCTTATATTTTTTCATAGCTTTTGATCAAATTTGCATAAAATAATTATGTTTTCATTGCGTCTATTGGCAAGAACGGCCATTTTATTACATTAGACATAATTACTTACAAGAGTCCTTTCATAAATATTCCAAAATTTTATACAAATATTTTTGAGGTATTCCAAGCTGTTTTAGTTAAAAATTCAATTAAATTATAATTATCTAGTTATAAATTAAATTTAATTATTTCTATATAAATTAAAATTTAATAATTTTTTTCATGTAAAATAACTAGTTCCAAATTCATGGGAATTTAAGTTGTTAAATATATCAATTTTTCACTTTTGAAGAGTTCTTTTTTTTTCTTATACTAAATGCTGATGTATATTTTTTAATTCAATTCGTTGAATTGAAAAAAATAGTTTTTTTTTTTCACTTCCTCTCATTCGTAATTTTATGTTTCTTATCTTGTTAAATATAACAATGAAGTTTTCGTTTTTAACTCTTTCTAAGAATAATTACGAATAAATTTAGAGAATTTCTTGAAGGACAGAGAATTTTACGATAGTTTAAACAATAAAAGTTTGTATTTTTTCGTTTAAAGTTTCATAATGACGTAATTGCAATATTCCCCGAATTCGACCTTCATGAAGCTAAAATAGTATTACCGGTTGTACTAACAAGTAAGAAGTTAAATACATATAATAATAGATTGACGTTTCAGGAAAACTAAATTCATTCATGAAATACTCATTTCTGATTCACAAAATTATAATTAGATCTAATGTTAAATTTTTTTTCGCGTTTTTGAATTGTATTTTCTTTTTCAGATCAACCAATGGCATTAAATATTTGTCAAGTACTTTATCATGTTTCTCTACTCGTGGATGATTCTCTTGTTATTCATCTCAGAAACTAGACAACAGAGACGGATCAATGAATACTCAAAAAATATTTTTCTAGGACCAGCGAAGTATCTTGGATCGCATTCAGACATTGGGAAACCGTTTGTTACCATCAATGCGGAAGGTTGCAAAATTAAATTTTCTTCGGAAAAAGTTTATTGCTCGGGACAATTATGCTATAAATTTCCCAATAAATATCTCAAGTTTAACATTTCGTGGTTGGCTTTAGAAGAAACTGGCATCAGAAGTTTGGATCCTTATAGTTTTCGAAATTTTACGTCTTTGAAAAAACTTTTAATTGTGAAAAACCAAATAAGAGTCTTAGAAAATTATACATTTTTTTCTCTGGATAAATTAGAATCGTTGAATTTGGGAGGAAATGTGATACAGGTTATTCAGAAATACGCTTTTGAAGGCTTAAAAAATCTGCAAGAATTGATATTAATAAAAAACGAACTGTCGACTATAAAACCTTTGGCAGAAGCTTTAATACCAACTTTGTCCTCTCTTCAGTTATTAAATATTGGACCCAATCAGTTTGAAGAAATCAAAAAAGACGATTTTAGTATACTCAATCCGAATAGAATAAAAATATTAGATTTTATGTTCTGTGGAATAATTAATATACATCCAGATGCTTTCAACGTCTTCAACAATCTCCAAACTTTATCGTTTAGAAAAAATGAAAGACTTTCATCAAAAATTCTTAATGAAGTAATTTCTAACATGGCGAACAAGGTCCCTTTACAAGAATTGGATTTGAGTGGCATTTCGGATCTATACAAAGACAAAAATTTATTTGTACAATTAGATAATTTGCATTTAAAAGTTCTGTACATGAATGCCATCGAAATGACAGATATTAATGATGGAATTTTTCCAACTATGAATTATCTGGAAGAACTGCATCTGAATAATGCTCACGTCAGAAAAGTCGGAGATAATGCATTCCATTATTTAAAATCGCTCAAATCATTATTCATGGCTAGAAATATTTTAAGTTCTGTACCTAAAGGATTGTTATTACTTCATTTAGAAGATTTAGACTTGAGTGGTTTTCCTCAGAGCAGTCTGACATTTCAGATAGAAAATTTTACATTCGTAAACATGAGTAAATTGAAAACTCTTAATTTGTCTCATAAAATTATATCCATATATAAAAATACGTTCGCTGGTTTAGTTAATTTAGAAAATCTCAAACTGGAAAATTGCAAAATGCAGTTTATAGAGGAAGACTCTTTTAAACATTTGAATTCGTTAAAGATATTAAATCTGAAAAACAATCAACTGTTTCAAACGAGATCGTATAACGATAAAATGTTTTCAGGTCTTCATTCATTAGAAACTCTTATTTTAAGTGAAAATAAACTAAGTCTTAGCGAAGATGATCTACTAAGTGGAATGTTTAATTTAAAATATTTAGATTTGAATTCCAATTTGATTGAAAATATAGGACCACAAACTTTTTCAAATCTTATTGATTTGCAAAGCATTTCTTTCAGAGAAAATAACTTGGTCGAATGGCAAGCAAGATTATTTGTCACAAATAAGAATCTTAGCTTTGTAGATCTTGCTAAAAATAAAATTAAAAGTGCAACGACTTCAATGTTGAGCGATTTTGAGAATTTGGCACAAATTGATCTATCGGAGAATCCATTCATCTGTGATTGTCAACTGTTACCATTCCTAAATTGGATTAACAATACTAATGTTACAATTATTGATTATTCTGAAGAGGATGATACTTATGTATGTCATTCCCCGAATGATCTTTCAAACAAGAAAATTGTTTCTGTACATAAGACGTTGAGGAATACTTGTCGAACCAAGGTTAAACAAGCACTTCTTGGACTTTTAGCAATTATACTGCTGTTATTTCTAATTTCAGTTATCGGTGGTTATATTTATCGCAGAAAACTCAAGAAAAGACTTATAAATCCTGATTCTGATAAAGAATATTTGTACGATGCTTTTATTTCTTATAATACCAACGATTCGGATTGGGTCTTCAACACATTCCTCCCACATCTGGAAACTAGATCAAACGATCTTAAATTATGCGTTTATGATCGCGATTTTGTTGCTGGAAGAGGCATCAGCGAATGCATTTTGGATAGCATTAAGTGTAGTAGGAAAACTATCTTAATTCTTTCCAATAATTTTTTGCAGAGTCGTTGGTGTAAATTCGAAACAGATTTAGCTCATCATATTCTTGTCGATGAAGAACGAGAAGGATTATTGCTCATTAAATTAGAGGAATTAGAAACGAAATTTATTACTCCCCATATAAATTATTTATTAAAAGCAAAGATTCATTTGAACTGGAGTGTCAAAGAGAACGAACAAGAAATATTTTGGAAGAAACTGAATGATGTTTTGAAAAGGCCACGATTAAAGAAAAAAAGTAAGCTTACTGGAAGGATTATTTAACATATCATTCATTCTTGTCTATTATATCTGTATATTATGTATAGATACTATGTTAAAATCATCAATATGCATACAAACATCCTTGGTTAAAATAATTGACTAAATAAATAATTTTATCGAAAATTTGAATCAATTTAAATTGAATAATAATTTATTATATTTACTGAATTACAAATAATTTTAGAATATTCATACTTTTGTTTGGATTAAATATTTAAATTCATAAGATTCTAAAAAGAGGATAACTATGTGATTATATTTTGAATGATTACTGTTTTGTAACACGATTTAAATTTAAGAAATAAAAATAACCTTTTTAAAACCCATTCGAATCTTTCTAAAATATTAAAAATTTGATTTGATACAGTTATTAATGCAAATTTCATAGAACGTCTACATAGAATAAAGATGAAGAATTGAACAAATATTGTATACAAATTTCAGAACGCTTTCTTCAAAATCATGTAAATAAATATTAAAATTGTAGCAATTAATCAAAATTTCTTTCTGGTCATTTGTAAACTATATAATATGTGTATGAATTATATCAATTTATTTCCAGATACATTGTTGAATTATATCTGGAACATTTTGATCTTACAAATTAATGGAAGAAAAATTTATTACATAATATAATGTAAACTAAATTTGCTATTTTTAATTTTTTATAGTATGTGAAAATGTGTAATTTATCATCATTCAATTTTTTTTTTATAATAAATAAATACCTAATTGCGATTCGTTAAAACATAATCAACTACTCTAACTAATAACACTTTTTCAGCAATTTCAGTTAAATTATTCTATTCAGGAAATTTTATAAACTCAATATATGATGATTTAACTTAGTTAAATCCAACATTTTCTTAAAATTTGTCTCTCATTTGTACATGAAAATAGTTGCAATCGCCACTAAATATCTACAATCGGAACTCTCTGCTATAATTACATTTCTGTATATTTTAAATATTTTTAATCATTAGTATATCAGAGTACTATACATCGATTAAAAATGTACGAATAAATTATATATATATGGATAGTCTTTAATTAATTATAAATAATACAAAATCATATTTTTGCAAAAAAAAAAAAAAATCAAAATTAATACTTGTTTCATATTTGATAAATAAATTAAAAAATATAATTTTAAAAATGTCTAATAGTCTCTAATTTATAAGCATACCAAGTACAGGCTTTAAAATTAGTACTACTAACGGTAAGATTAAAAAATGTAAAGCCTGAATGCTCTGTAATGTTTTTAGTATTAATCAAAATTTATTAAAAATGATCTCATGCAATTGATTTTTCTTAAAATATCAATTGCATGAGAAATATTTTGTAAATCATTTATCGATAATATACAGACAGAAAGAAAAAGCAATTGCATGAGATCATTTTTGTAAAATTTACAGAATTATTTTAAATAACATTAATATCATTCGTGTGTGTAAATAGTTTGAGAAGACGTTTTAATGTTTTGAATGAACGTCCATCTACAAAAAGAGCTTGAATGACTTTCAAAATTAATACAGTTCTAATCATATTCCGTGGATAATAAAGAACGATCTTCTGTAAAACTTGAATGGTGAGTAATATTTTGTTTTGTTTTTGGACAGTCATTGTAAATGCATATAATTATTTTTGGGGTAAAAAGGTATAAAAATAAAGTTATGTGAAAATTGTTAAAATTATTTAAATTTACAAGAAATTTGAATAGAATTAGATATATAATTGCATACTGAATCTTTCTTAAATATATACATACAAGTATATTATCCATGATTAAAGACACAAAAATAATATTAAATGAAATTCCCGGCCTTAGGTATTGTCTAGGCATAAATGAGGTATTGTACACCGTCCATCTTGAAGAAAACACCAAAAGCTAAATAGCGTGCAAGTAGTATTATAATAAATTAATATTGATAGGACAGTGTTAAACAAGATCCATGTATATCATTGTGTATGATAATTTATTCCTTCTATTCAAAATAATTACAAACACAATGCTATTTAATAATCATCCCAGTCAGCTACTTTAAGGTTTTTATATTGGACCAAGAAAAATAGAATTAAAGGAATCACTACGGAGAAGAAAGTGTAACTATAACCTGCTCATCATAATAAAAAGTAAAGTATAATTAAATGGATACAGAATTGCTTCTTTCAACAAATAATAGAAAAATATACAGTAAGTATTGATAATTATGATAATTTATGTGGGAAAATTTAAGTTTATGTTAATCTATCGGTTATTTTATGATGATTATTTTAATGATTACGAATTTTTTTTAATTAGATAAAATACGTGATGAGGATAATAAGAAAATAAATCGAGAGAGTAGGTGTGGGGTTAATAAAACACTTTTTTTCAGTTGCTATAATAAAACTTTCCTAACGATTTTCTTTCAATTTTTAATGTAATTATTGATACGATTACTAAAAATTTTCTTTTAAAACTGGTTTTAATTATTCTTGATACTGTATCCGAAGAAACGAAAACTCTGCTCTCAGTGTCTATCAGTGCTCTCAGTGACTCTCAGTGCTCTGCTCTCAGTGTGCTCTCAGTGCTCTCAGTGAATCGATTTAAAATCATCATTTTAAATCGATTTATACAAGTTAGATAATATGCACATTATAGCTAATTTTTCTACCAAGGTGATGTTAATGAAATTATAATTTTCACTTCAAGCTATAAAGTTTATCAGCCATCACCTATTATTATTATTTTTTATCATATAATACATCATCTCACATTGAGTTAATTAGTTGACAGATAAACAGCAGGTCTGAGAAGTTGCAGGATTTTACATTTTGAGATTTATTCCGTTTAATCATTTTTCTAAATAGAAAAACTGAAAATATAGTAATGTATCAACATTAAAATATGTAAGTCTATATATTTTTTAATCAGGGAAATTAAACATAGATTTAAACATTGATATAGTAAACTAGTTTTATAATTTCTCATCATTCCCATTCATAGTCAAGAGTTTATATTAGAGGAATATCTAAGAGGGAGTATGGCTAAATGTTGACATAAAAAATAAATAGAAAGATGAATGTTTTCGTTAGTATTTTTTATAAATATTAGAATTTCCCAAGTTTATAAAAGAATAAAGTTGTACACGAATTAATCCTTTGATTGGCTGAATGTTCATGAGAGTATTAATGTGGACATAGTCATCGTTTCATTCACGATTAGACTATATCTCAAACATCTAATAGAATCAGTGAAAGCTGTAAAACAGTAACTCATAAACATATATCAGTATGCAATATTCCATAATATTCTGTAGGAAAAGAAATATACCAGGAAAGGGAGAATTCTAAAGTTCTATCTTTACTTTCTAATTAAACGCTAATGTTTAAAAAGCCATTAAAATATTAAAAATATAATATTATTCATAGTTTTATAATTACATTTCTTAAATTTTAATAGTCCACTTGATTTTTCATGATATACGGTAGGTCCATATATAATTTGAAACCACGGCTAATCAGAACTCCAAAAATGAATATAAAATATTAGAATGTTGAGATGAGTTTTATCATTTTATGACTATAGAATTACCGTAGATTGGATTGTTGTGCTGTCATTCATAGCTTTATCCAAGAAATTTAGATTCGAAAATTAATTGAATGGTTTTCTAATTGACGATAGTAAATAAATAAAAATGATATTTTAATTAACAAATTGAACGATGTTCTCAAAAAAATAATTAGTTCTGAATTATCAGTAACTTATATTAATTTTTATAAATTTGCTACATCGAATTTTCATCCTCTGTAACAAGCTATCAGTATTGTCTTTCATTGGCATCAAAATTATAAATAACTGTTTTATTATTCAATTAACTGAAAAAGAATATTTTTAAATCTAAAATTCAATAAAATGTTGAGAATTTATTTCAATTTAAAAAGTCTACTGCCCATTATTTGATTTTAATACACTTGATGCCATGTTGGATTATTCTATGCATACTGATGTAGATGTCATTTGATCATTGCTTATCTCAATAAGTTAGATTACGTTTCTGTAATGAAGGGCTGTTATAATAATCTTGAATAAGAATTAAACGCGTATTGTCACATTTTATGAAAATTCGAAATAGTGCGATATAAAAAATATTAATAAATTAGAAATATTCGTCGATAATCGCATAATTTCAAAGATTGTAGATTAAATGAATTGTTAAGAATGTTTATGCTATTCGTTCCTCATACTATATTTGTATTAATAAAAAATACCAAAAAATTTTCCTCAATCAATAGATTAAATCGCAAAAGTTATAAGAGCGATCTAATAATACATTACAATTATTCATTTGAAGTGATAATCGCATAAAATATTTTTGATGATAATTACTGAAGTAGGAATGTTTATGTCATATTAAATATTTATAAATTAAATATATTAATTATCTATTAAAATAACACATAGTTATTATGTACAATTCCTAACTCCTGGACATTTTTAAAGAATTACGATATCTCGATTTCCTGTTTATTTTATAATATACATGCAATATAGAAATCGCCACTTCCTTCACTTATTTTATTATAAATATTGTTTATTTAAATTAAAATATAGTAAAATACTTAATAATCTTAAATAACGTATTTATTTTTTTCATATTTTTAATGATAAACAGTTTTATTACAATTAATAAATTACATGGTACTATATAGAACATAATTACGGGTATTTTTTGTTTTGTTTTTTTGGATAAAATCATCAGCATCGTAATTTCTAATAAATATAAAACTGAATTATATAAGAGGAAGGATGCGCCAAATTTTATGTGCGTAAGGGGATCTAGAAGAAGACCATAAATCGTAACGATCAAAAATATTTCCTCAGGAATTCGTTTTAATAATAATAACATCATTTTTATAAATATCAATCACATTTTATTTTAAAACTGCATTTTACAATATCTGAAAAACTCATATCATTTGAGCATTCATCATTTGAGCAAAGCATTATAAATCTATATCCAATCAAAAACATCCAATATATATAAAAAATAAGCCAAATTCAGTACACCCAAGTAGCTGTATTTAAAGTGTAACAAATTTAGATTATTTAGATTTAACAAACTAAAACAATAACATCAATCAAAATAGTCGCATCTTAGTCACAAAATAGTCGGAAATTTAAACATTTTATTTACAAATACTCTAATTTATTATATATATTATTAGATGTTTTTGATTGGATAACATAAGTACCATTTATATTCTAGACTTGTTTGAAATCTGTTGAACGATTTGACTTATAAGAGACATTTCTAAAAAAAGCGATTCATCTTCTTCCTACATGTTTTAATTTTAGCCCAACTGGACCAAAATTTTCAAATGATTTTAATTAAGCTACGATACGTCTATTTTCCAAATTTGGTCAAAAGCGGTTAAATAGTATGAAATATATAAAAGTATTTATGAAAAACGAATATCCCATTTCCCTCTTTATTTTAACTGATTGTATTGAAATTTTCAAGGGACCTCAAATAATTTAAGAGATATCTATATTCTAAATTTTATTAGTTGAAGGATGCGACCTGTAAAGGCATCTGCAGAAAATAAGAACAATAAGTTCCATAAGAATCAAAAATTGTCTACTTTCTGAAGATGCCATTTATTAGTCTATTTTCAGAAGGAAATGGAGGAATATAAGATCGGGGCAATATATCTGTCATTTCGACACCGCATCCTTTAATCCTGTAGAATAGACTAATTCTGCAGGATATAAGTTCATTTTTTATTACAATTTTAGTTTATATTATTGTCAATAGATGACGCTAAGTGTTAGCAGTATAGAGGTAACATAGGGCTTACCTGATTTCTTAACACAGCTTCGTATATCTCAATAGCTATAATAATGATGCCACAGTCCGGTGTGAACGTCATCGTGACGCAACAAAAGATGATAATCTATGGCGGCACGTCGACGAGATGATGATGCCATCGCGACATCTATGCTTGTTAAATCAGTATTAAAATTGGCTATACAAAACCAACGGTTTCCAAATGCTAAATAAATGAGAAATAAATGACATCTTCGAAAAGTTATTTCTAAAAGTTTTGTTCAAATATCACTTTATAATCGGGTAATGCTGTATTTTTCTTCTAGATTTACAGTAAGACGACTATAATTTTTCCCTTCTATATCTTAGCGTATCAAAAATAAGCCAAAAAGTGGGTGACTATTTTATCATATCTCTCATTAAATAGATATGATAAAAGATTGAATAGATTAAATTCTGGGATTTAATCTATTCACAAAACAGATTAAATCCCAGAATTGGGGATGGGAATCACAGAATCCCAATAAATATTAAAAAGTTCTTGATCTTTAAAATATACACATAGTAGGTGACTTTTATTTTTAATTTCAAAATAAATCTAAATGTCGAAAGAAAATCGTTCTTTTCCTTGAAGCAAGCTTAATGATGGATATTTATGCAACTATATATTAATAATTTATTTAACATATATCGATATAAGTTTTACAATGCATTGATAAAATGATATATTCTAAATACTGCATATATCACAAATATAAATTTGAAATTCTAAGCTTGTAAATAATATGTTCTTTTATTAGTTAAAAAAGGTGTTAAATTTGAAAGATATTATTAATGACATCGATTAGATATGTCATAAAATCAAAAAAAATTCGATATAAAATTTTTATAGTTTTCAATATTATATCAATAAAACTTCATCAAGAGGCACGGCAATGAATTAAAGCCAAGTACAATAATTATAGCAATATAGCAAATATAGGAATATAGCAATTATAATATTGTACTTTAAGCCAAGTACAATATTATAATGACCCTGTAAAAAGCCAAGTACATTGGCTCTTTAAAGGGTCATTATAATCCAAATTCATCGGACTGTAAGAAAATAACCATATCTAAATTGTAACAAATATCTTAATTTCTTATAACTGTACTTGGCTTTACTTTTTTAAATATTGGATCTTTTGATTGGTATAAATTATAATAAAGAATGCGTTAGTTCATGTAGTTAATGTCACGTTAGAAGCGCGAATACATAATTTAAAGTTCACTTTCATTTTTAAAGGAAGTTAAAAAAATTATCAAAATAGTTTAAAATTTAAAATGTAAATTAAAAAAATAAAAGAAATAATTTATGGAAATTTAAACATTTTATTTATTGATTTTCAAATAATTTACAAAATAAATTAAAGATAAAAATAATTTCGTAAAGCAAAAAACACAAATATTAAACTTTATCACTTTTTGTTACGAAAATAATTAAAAATCAATTATTAAATTGATAAAAATATGATCTAAAACTGAGTAAAAATTCGTTCTTTCGGAAAATTTTTCTTTAGTAAAATAATGAATTCCGTTGAAGAAAAATGAGATTCAAGTGAAGATTCGTTTTACAAATTTCGTAATTAAAATAAATTATTAATAAATTTATATAATTTTAGCCACCGTTTTCTTTTTGCTTTGCAAAACTTTATGCAATTTTTTCCAAAACAATTCTTGTTCTTTTGGCTTATTACTCCACTCTAGATAAATTTTCGTTTTCAGTAAATAATTTAATTGAGGGCTGAGTAAATGTTCGGATAATTCTTCTAGTTTGATTAATAACAATCCTTCTCTTTCTTCGTCGATCAATACGTGATGAGCTAAATCAGTTTCGAATTTGCACCAAGGACTTTGCAGAAAACTATTGGATAGAATCAAAATTGTCCTTCTGCTACATTTAATGCTATCCATGATACATTCGCTAATTCCGCTACCTGCGAGAAAATCTCTATCGTAAACACATAATTTCAGGTCACTTGAATTAGTTTCTAGATGTGGAAGAAGAATGCTGAACACCCATTCTGAATCGTTAGCGTTGTAAGAGATAAAAGCATCGTAAGTAAAATTTTTATTATCGGAAGAATCGAATAACTTTCTTTGTGAACGAAATTTGTATAAATATCCCGCAACTACTGTGATAAGAATTAATATTAAAATAGCAATTAACGATATTAATACTGCAAAAGCAGGGTTTGAATAACATTCCCTCTGTAGAATACTGTGCACTTTATAGAGTTCGGAATTTAACAATTCCTTCGGACTATCGCATTTATAACTATTATAATCGCGTTTAAAATATCCAGAAATAATTTTAGAACTATTTGACCATTCTAGAAAAGGTAATATATCGCAAGAACAGTTGAAATAATTTCCCGAAAGATCTACATATCGAATTTTTGCGAAGTCTTGTAGCATCTCTGCAGAAGCAGTTACTATCAAGTTATGAGATAGATCAACAGACATGATGTTTGGAAGCAAAGAGAAAATAGGTTCTCTCCATTCTCTAATAAGATTATGAGATAAATAAATATTTTTTAGTTTGCTTAAGTTGGAAAAAAGATTTTGAGAAACTAGATTTAACGAAGTGTTTGTTAAATCGATATATTCCAAATTTACTAATTCGGAGAATGGATTATCTGTGGGAGAAAGACTGATCGGAACTTGCTGAAAAACAAGTTTCTTAAGATTCTTTAAATATTTAAATATTTTTTTAATTAAATATTTCCTAATTAAGATCGAATTGATACTTATATCCAATGATAATAAATTATAAAAAGGAGCGAATGATTCTCCTTCAATGTGATGTATGCCACATCTTCTAAGATGTAAATGTCGCAAATTAGAAAGGCCAGCAAAGGTTCCTTCTTTTATACGAATCAAGTAATTAAACGAGAGATCCAATGTTTTCAGATTATCCATTGAAGAGAAGCTAAAATCTGTAATTGTTAATTTTTTAGGCTTCCAGGGTCTTCCACTCATATTTAAATGTTCTAATCTCCTAAGAAAAACTCCTCCGGGTAAAACATCCAAAATATTAGGCACTATTGTTAAACTTGTCAAATTTGATGAATATTCAAAAGCATCATCAGTGATCTCGACAACATCAGCGTTTATAATAGTAAGTTCACTCAATTCCAAAGACGAAAAGATGGTTTTATTGATAACAGGAATAATGACATCACCAATCATTAATCTCTTCAAATTTAATTTACTTAATGCAGTTAACATATGTAAAGAATATGGAAGTGAAACCATATCCAACTTTTCTAAAGGATGTTCAACCAAATTCGTAAATATCTGTTTTAAATTATCCTCAGTGAGATTATTTTTTGAGATAATTAACGTCTTCAGTTTTCGGAGATTCATTAACGAATTCGGATGAATATAACGAAGTTTGCAATTTGATAACTGTAGCACTTCCAAATTGCTATCGTGTAAAGCAACGAAGTCATCGCTTTCTATAGATGTTAAATTATTAGCTGACAAATCTAGATAGGTTAAAAGTGGCATATGTTCTGATAAGTGGTAATTAATATCTTTCAAATTTGTAATATTATTATAAGAAAGAACAAGACTGGTTAAATTTTGAAGATTACAAAATTCCTCTGAACGTATCTCGAATATTTCGTTATAAGAAAGATTTAATGTTCTCAGTTTGGTCAGATTGCAAAATGGATCCAATTCTAAAAATTGTAACTTGCTGTGAATGATTTCGATGTATAAAAGATTGGGAAATTTATTAAGATTGTTTACAGCAAGTGTTGCAATAGAGGTGCCATTTATGAAGATATTAGTGACATTAGATGAAGGTTTTATGTTGTTTAAGTTTTTACACTCTCTCCCAGATATATGTAAAGATTCTTGCACTGATAAAACATCACATGGACCATATCTATCAAAGTGTCTTATAATACCAAAAGCATCGACATTGAATATAAATATAAAAAGATAAAAATAAACATGTGTGACGTTCCAGATTAAAGTCATGTTTTCAAAAAACAAGAGAATCTGAAAAGAAACTAATTGTATCAGTCTATAATGTTCAAAACTGAAAACAAAAGCGTTATTAAAAATTAAAAACAAATTTCAAATTTTACATTTTTAATAATTAAAATAATGAAGAGAAAAATTATTTTTAAGATAATACTGTATTAAACTATATTTAACGTTTCGCATAATTATTTTTAAAGACTATTACCAGTATTTTGATCTGTAAAAATGTAATATTTTCATTTCCGGACACACCCACCTTATAAATTTTAGAACAATGTACTGGGCGTATCTTCAGGATGTACAGCATTTCATTAGCAACACTATCTGATAAACATCAACTGGAAGGCTTTTTCCGTTTATTGCCAAAAAAAGTTTGAAATAAATGGGTTTATTGAAAGATTTACGAATTTTGTCTCTGGTTTTTATCAGATATTTTTAGTTTTAACAGTTTTCATAAATTTTTTAAATTTATTATTAAAATTGTTCTTGCGAATCTATAATTACGGAATGCGGGATGTTTAGTCTATATAAATTTTAGATTTAAAAGAAATTTTTAAATAGTATTAAAAAATTTGTTTTAATATATTTGACATTAGATAGGAGTCTACAGAATTATAATGGAATGCTGGATATCTATCTAGCCATTATCTAATAATTCTCAAAAATATTTTGTACTTCCTTTCATAAAACAATCAAAATAAAATAACAATGCTTTATATGTTCGGATTCTACTGTAAACATAAAAATTGTTATATAGCAGATTTCATTCATAATTGTCATTTATCATTATAAAAAAGAATAAAAGAATATTAAGCGATTAAAAAGCAATAAAATTGACATTAAAATGTTTTCAGAGTTTTAATTTAAATAACGATTAATAAAACTGCTATTTCATTATTTTGTCAATATATATATGCATTTCATAGTTTGTAATGTTCTTATACCTCTAGCTGGCGAGAAAAAGCACAACCTAACTTACATAAGATTTTTCAATTTTGTGCTTCATTATACAAGTCAAAATAAATTTTTAGTAAAAGCAGAAAAGTTAGTTAAGTAATTTATATAAATTTATATCACTGTGTAGCCCTTAAAATGATCCCTTATTCTTTTTATCTGATATAAATAAGCATTTATAAATCAAAATATATTATTTTCGTCTGTGTGTGTTTTTATCACCACCCTGAGATAATTTAAATCAGCTTGACACACATTTTCTTCAAGCACTTCAATTATTTTATATTAAATTTATCAATTATTATTAAGAAAATAATTTTTCTTCTTTATTATTAGCAGAAAGAATAATATTTTCAAAATAGTAAATATTATTAACATTGACATAAAATTTTATTACGACCTATTACTTGAAAACATTTGTCAATTTTAAATAGTAAATGAAATTACATTATTGTATTTAAAACACGCTAAAATTATTTTAAAATATTAGAAATTTGAATTAAATAAAGTAATACTTACAAATGCCAGTCACAGAATTAAGAGTTAACTTTGACAAAGACACGAAAGTCGTATAGCATGCAAACAAACCATTTTCGTGATTTTTCTCAGGTAGGGAAATTTTAGCTGTAGGTGTTGTTCGTATTTAAAAATCAAGGAAAGTGATGATCCGGACATTGGAAAGACCTAAACAAACAAGTTCATAAATTTGCTTAAAATAATCTTTCAAAAAACATTTTTCTTTTTTCTTTTTTTTTAACAACAATTAAATTATAAATAGTAACGGGAATAATTCCTTCATTTTTTAATACAAGCAATAAAACAAAAAATGAACGTTAAATAAAATAATAAATTTTATAAAAAATAAACATTACTTATAATTTAACTGAAATATTTAATTAAAATTTAAAAATGATAACTGTTATTATTATAAGCAACTTAGGATATTATTCTCTCTCGTTCGATGTAGGCCTTATAACATTCTTTCTACGCAGGATATTATTATGAAAATGCAGTTCATTATCCTATAAACTATGAGCTTAATTAATATTCATTACAATATCACATTCCAATTAACGTTAGTGATATCACGTTTAATATTAAAAAAACTATATAAACTAATGAAAATACTGCATATATATATTATATGCTTACAAATACAGAAATTTTCTAATTTAATACTAAGCTATAGTTTACAAATTTATGAAGTTCGAATTAAGATTTTAGTTAATTAAATTTTAATAAATATAACAACAATGAAATAATAACAAATATTAAAAATAGAATATTACTTACTTTTTTGGTCTAATTATCTCGAAAAACACGCAATGCGATCCAACTGTTCATGCTAACAGATTCAAACAAACAGGAAAGTTGTTTCGCAACTTGTGTTATAAATACCATATGAACTTCCAGACAATTTATTATTAAATATATGTATATATATATAATTACTGAAAAACAAACTAGTAATTTTTTATTCCGTCAAAACTAATGGAACCTAGTTTGGAATCATCCGTAAGAAAGAATTTAACGAAGTGCAGCAGTACTAGCAGATGAATAAATATTATTCGAACTTTATATAACAGAGCTACTATTCCAGTTAATGAATCACGTCGAATAAATTATAATTTAATTGCATATATTATGAGAAAGTATGTTCTTCGAGCTATTGTTTTGATTATTAATTAATATAGCAAAAGAATATAAACTGACGTAATTAAAATATATATAAAGATTATTCGTTATACGGTCTGCTTTGAATCTACTGTTTTAATTTTAGAGTTTTGAGATAATTCGCTATTTACTTCCCCCATATAAAAAATCTTAATTATCATCTTATTTACGCAAAATAAAAAATAATAAAAATGGTTTTTTATATCGCCAGATGGCATTGGTGTCAAACAGATTTTTTTCCATAGAGATATTATTACTAGAGTTCGCATCTCCCAGTCGCCTGAATAGAAGCAGTAGAGGAAACCGACAGCCATATTGGATAAGTATAGCGGGGCAGTGATGTATATAGATTTTTCATTATTTTCTTTACGAAATGGTCGAATTATCACTATTTTGATCGAACATGGAAAAATTAGTCGAATGAAGTCATTTTGTTA
>WUQG02404182.1:0-17108 GCA_011317285.2 Androctonus mauritanicus | reverse complement strand
TATTATTGTAACCATAGAAACAGCTTGCTTATTTTTGTATTTTATTTGGAATTATGTTCAAAATGTTCTAAATTCTTATGCCATTGACTGTTATTCCCTGAGGATGACAAAGATGTAATTTGTCAAAAACATTAGGAATAAAGGTGTATTTTATCAGCACAACTGCCATTTGAGTGGACTTAGTTAACCTGATATTAAACACATGTTTTAGGCAGTGTAAAAGTATTATTTATAATTGGTTATATTCTTCGCTAACATTTTTGATGGAGTTATTCCATCATCATCAAGCTATTAAATTAGCCTGATGATGATGGAATAACTCCACCAAAAATGTTAGCGAAGAATATAACCAATTAATTATTAACTGCTAAAGCATGCTTGGTTTTTTCATATTTAGTCATAATATTGTAATGCAATTTAGGAATAATAATATGGATAACCTAATCTTATAATAATATTTAAACATCTGGCAACAAAATAAAAAACGTGTCTATACTTAGTTTGAACATCTATTTTTAATTCAGTTTAAGTTAGTTTGATCTGATACATTTGCATTACTGAATATTTGTAGAGAGCGGAAGATATGAACTGAATTTCAACTATCCTATTTTTCAAATATTGTATCAAACAACTTTTTTCCAAAATTAAAATCCTCTCTCAAACGAAGAAAATTTGGCACCATAGAAATTGGAGAGAAGAAAATAAAAATTTATAATGTCTAAAAGAAAGCGACTTTAAAGCTTATTTTAAAGATTGGAAAAAAGAGTAAAGAAGCAGAAGACTCTTATTTTGAAGAATATTAAAAGTAATTTCATTATATTTATTGTCTTGATTTCTGAAAAATTCCAGAAATTAATGAACAAAGCTTGTCTGTCAATATTTTATTAATTGAAAGTTAATTAAAATTTAATAAAAAGCTATAAGAAATTTTCCATAATTAAGCAATATTAAACTAGTTTCTTAATTTTATAATTACAATCCTAGTTTTTTGGCAAAATTTTGATGATTTGTAAATCTTCATGTATGTAAGCACATGCTTAACTTCATTACTATTGTAGTATCATATATAATAAAGGAATAAACACATGAAGTCCCTGTTTCTGCAAATGTGCAAACCACAAATGTGCAAGACTGGAATTGCTGCCATTACTATTTTCTCTTGTTTCAAATCTTTAATCACATCTTTCAGAAAACTAATCTCATCATAAATTTTGTTTTAAATTATCATAGTATACTTTTTATTTATGTTTGTGTACTTCCTTTTGTTATTTGACTTCAATTTCTGGCTTTATCGATCAAAAAATATTGGCTGTTCCTTGGTCTAAAAGTTCAGTTTGCATTTACCCTCCCAAGGCTATAAAGTTTTCAGCAGCTGGATAGCTGAATGGTAATGTGCTGGGTGTCATGCAGAAGGATCCAGATTTGCATCTCAGGTTTGGTATCTCCTGAAAAATTTTTTTGGGGTTCTGGTCCTGGACCAGCAATTTCCATCCTTCACCACCTGGTTCCCTCCATAGGTGTGGGTGCAGTCCATGGTTGGAACTGGCCCACCCCTTAGTAATCTCATTGATTGGAAATGGGCATAAAAAAAACAAACTTTGCATTTAAATATTATTTATTTCAGAAATTACAATTATTTTTATTTTAAGATAATAATTATTACACAAATATACATACATGCAATAAAATTCACTTTCAAATCATAAATAAAAGTCAGTTACTAGCTCTCAGCTAAAGTGAAAACAAGTATTGCAATACTTAATTGTTTTCACTTTAGCTGAGAGCTAGTAACTGACTTTTATTAATAATTATTACCTACATAACTGAATCAGTAAATATATAATTTGTTAGTTACCAGTTTTGTGTAAAGAAAATTTTAATTTGGTCTGAAGAAAACAAGCAAAAGCATTATATACAAAGATATGCTACATAAATGAAAAATTTCAAATTTGACAGAGAAGGAATAAAAAAATATTTCTGTTTTGGTGTATTTGGACATATAGTGGCCAGGAGCTAACTAGTTTATTTTAGATTTCAAAAGAAAATGATTTGTAATTAATGACAAAATAATACTGAATTTTATATGCTTATTTTAATATGTATGTTACTCAAAAGTAATGCACCACATTTTTTTTCGCAGCCAATATTAAAGATATAAAAGTGAAATTTTGCATGCTGCAATTTTGAAGTAGATTTGCACAGTATGCTCACAGATAACACAGCTATAGTAATCCATAAAAAATGACATCTTAAATGACTTATGATACAAACAACATGCTGTTATTAAATTTTTGATTGCAAAGAGAAACTATTGTGAACATTCACAAACATTTGTTTGCTGCATATAGAAGTTCCACAGTCAATAGGAGCACCATGAGTCATTGGGCTAGCAGAATTAATGCTTCAGTGAGTGGTATAATGAACTTGTAAGATCAACCACATTCTGGGCATTCTGACATAGCCACTAACCTAGACATGTTGAACCATGATGATGCCATTATTTGTCTGGATCGACATATCACAAGTCATGATTTGGTCTTACAACTTTCAGTCAACAATAGAAGTGCAATTGCAATACTCAAAGATATTTAAAGGTTTGCACAAGATAGGTTCTTCAATCTCACAAGTGAATACAGAATTCGGAGGAAAACAATTTCTTTTGATTTTCTGGAATGTTTTGAGACAGAAGATGTCTTTTTGACCTGAATTGTTACAAGTGATGAAACATAGGCCCACCATTTTGAGCCAAGGATATAAAGGCAATTAATGGAATGGCATCATTGAGGTCACTACGATAAAAGAAATTCAAAACAATGCCTTCAATTGGAAAAATCATGATCATTGTTTTTTGGGACATTGATGGGGTGATTCTTGTGGATATGATACCAAGAGATGAATGAATCAATTCAGATTCTTATATCAAGACTGAAAAAACTCAATCAGTGCTCCTGCCCAGGTTGGCTTCAGAAGAACCAAGAGAAAAGAGAGAAAGAATCTTAATAAGAGTTTTATTATTAATTAATAATAATAAAACCCTATAATCTAGACACCTTGCTAATTCAGGGAGAAATTGGAAGACCCAATTTACCAGAATTAAATTGAATGTTAAAAAATTGAATAATCAAGTCGATAATATAGGCGATCCTAGACTTTTGTACAATTTACTATTTCATAAATATTTAAAAGTGAAATTTTTTTTATATGTATCCCAAAAACATGCATACTTCCTTGTAGCCACTTTCCCCTCCTCCATCATTAGTCCTGCCCTGTTTTTGGCATCATATGTTCAGTCATGAATTAAGACATGTGTTGTTGTGTGTTGTCAGTTTATCTGTTTTGGAGAGCATAGGGCAATAGAAAAAGACCCAACATGTTACAGAACTCTATCAAGAAAAAAAAAGTAAAGTACAATTCAACTATCTTTTGATAAATTTATAAAGAAACCATTAGATATTAATAAATAATTGTAAAATAAATATTTTAAAAACATAAATGGCACTTTTTTAACTGCTTTGTTATTACTTCAATACTAAAATAAAGCAAGCACTAAACAGCAAACTAAAGAGTTTATACTGGCTTATTTACTATGTTGTATTTGTATCTGTGGCTGAAGATGATGCGAATGCATCGAAAACATTAGCATTAAAGAGTTATTTGATTTGTTTTACACCTGCTGTTTAGTGCTTGCTTTATAGTAATTAGTATTTTAAAAACAGTTGCCATGTTTTTTTTATATTGCTTATTTTCATACATTTCAACTTTTGTACATATTTCAGGAATCAATTAAGTACAAGTACAAAAGTAGAGGACCACCTCTAATCTGAACACTGGACAAACTCAAATTTTTCCAATTATTTACTACTCTTTAACCTGAATTATTTACCTCTCTCTAATCATTTTCAAAACAATCATTACAAAATGTTGTAAATGACTGTAATCTTTTTTCAAAATAGTTTTTCTCCTTTATCATTTTAACCATTGATACTTAATTACCAAAAAAATATTAGTATATTTTGATAGTTAACCCATTGAAGTCTGCAAAATTCAATTTCCTCCTGAGGCTGCAATAAATAAATTAGCACCCACAAAACTGTAGTTGTAAAATTCTATTGTTTGTCCCAGCCATGTGTGGAAATGCCATCAATGCATATAAAAGGTTAAAAGTAATTCTACAACTGATTTAAATGAAGTTGTTTATGAATTTGTTAAGATGACTAACAATGCAAACATTCCATTAACAAGACCTATTATTCAAGCAAAAGCTATTGAAATTACTAAAGAAACTGCCTTGAAGGATGGCTAGGAATTTTTAAGAAGAGGTTTGATGTTTGTTTTATTTACTGTGGTGAATCTAAGGAAGTGAATGTTTCAACATGTCTAGATTGGGAAGCAAGCTTGAAAGATTTAAAAGATTATTCTTTAGAATGCATATATAACTGTGATGAAACAGGTTTATATTTTAAAGCTATTTCAAAAAAGCCTTTTTTCAAAATTTACAAATTGCAAAGGGGGTGAAAGACAGCAATGCAGATAACTGTATTACATGCATGCAATGCAGGAGGAGAGAAAATTCAACTATTAGTGATTGAGAATGCTGCAAAGTCACACTGCTTTAAAAAACTAAACTCTAAAAATGAACTCTTGCCAGTGCATTGTTTTTCAAATAAAAATATTTGGATAACTGAAGATATTTTTAAGAAATGGTTGCAAATTACTAACAAAGAAATGGAAGCAAAGAATAAACAAATTCTTATGATTTTAGAGAACAGCTCATCTCAAAGTAACTGTGCAGGAATATTCATACACACTATTGATTTTTTCTATCAAATACTGCATCAATGTTACAACCACTCAATGCTGGAATCATCAAATGTTTTAAAGTTCACTACCATTAGTTGTTATTGGTCTCATTAGTTACGAATATTGAATCATCTCTTAGAATACAGAAATTCAGTATTTATTGTAGTCAATTTATCAGTGACCATTTTGGATGCTATTTATTAGAGTGAAGCAGCATGTATTAAATGACAATCCAAAATGGTTTCAAACATGTTGGATTTGAAGTCAACAAGGACTTTTCTCTGAAAACAAAATTAATCTGGATCCCATGACAGCTTGTTTTTCTTGCTGATGAGCAGATTACTTCAGAAGAATATTTAACTTTGGATTTGCATGCCTAAAAACAGAAGAACCTGTTGATGCTGAATATTGTTTTGAATCAGTACTTTCTAAAGTTAAAAATTTTAAAACTGATGAAGTAGAAATAATTGATGAAAATAAAGATGGTGAGAGACAATTGAACTGCCAATACTAATAGAAGCCAAAAAAACTGTTATGAAAAAATTTCTTTTTCAGAACTAGATATTAATTCAATGACACCAGTAATTAAAATAAGTGAAATTTTAGCACAGAAAAAATTTGCAAATTAAAAGCAAATAAATATTAATGATTTTTTTCAAAGTTTTATAAAAATACTTTATAAAAATAAAAATTCTTTTAAAATTTAAAATGGTAAATCTTTTTACTATACTTAGTGTTAAATCTTTTTAATATCTTTTTATGGTGTTAAATGCTTTTAATACTTTAAGTATAGTAAAGCTAGTATTGCTGATATAGTCTGTAGCTTCTTCATAATCTGGAAATAATGTCCAGATTATTGAGTGGCATTCTTATTCTGAATACTAATATATGGCCAAATTTCTTTAGACCCAGCAATGTTTGGATTATAGAGTTAACTGCATATTTAATTGTATAGCACAAGAATGGCTAAATTAATGTTTATGAAACAGTTATTTATAGGGGGATTTATCTAAATAAATTATGAGAGATTTTATTAATATATGTATCTAGGGATCAGCATAATTTACATAAAAGTTTCTTTCATCAATAGATGACAGCATATAATTCTAGCTGATAAGAGAGTTGTTTAGTCAACAAAATGAAAGAGAAAAATAAATGATTCAACTATCTTCTGCAAGAGAAAGGCAAAAAAATGAGTTTAAATTCTAAATTCTTTTAATTAATACTATTGACATATCTTTTGAGTTCAAACATGATCAAATTCCAGTACTCAATCAAACTATTATTTGTTTGAATATTCATTAACTTTGAAGAAATGAAAGTTTTTGTTATATATAAAATTTTAAATATCCTTTGCTAATTCTTTCATATTGTTTAATATTTATTTTATTATATATATAGTCATATTCTTATATAGATTTTTATACTTCTAAACTGCTTAGTTTAAATTCTGATTCTACAATGAATAAATATTTCTGTTCTAACTGCTTATTATTTTTATTTTACTATCAACTGTATGCTATTAATCAAATAGGCCAGTATTTACCAAAACTTTCAATACCCATGCACCTTTTTTTTAAAAGTTTAGTAACTCCAGCCTACCACCTCTTAACAAATACAATTTGAAAAAAATTATATTTTATTCAAGAATTAATAATCATACAGGTATTTATTTTTTTTTAATATTTTCATCATAATAAAATTTAGACATGAAATACTGTAAACTGAGCTAAATGACAATTATAAAATATATAATCAAAATAAAAAAAAAGATTTATACCCCTAAAAGTCCTTTTGCATATTCTTGGGATATGCATGCTATGCTTTTGGAAACAGTAATGTAGGCAAGTGAAAACATTTTAAAATAAATTGTTTTCTGTTTTCTTTATAATTTAGCTGTTATTTTATAATAATTATTGAAGACAGTATGGATAGTCAGTTTACTACTGAATGTTAAATATTGATGATAAAAGTTATTGAATACCAAATAATTCTAATAATAGGATATAAACTATATAGGAAAAACATATTACAATAAGATTAATTGGATATTATATTTTGATTTTTTTTTATCTTTTTGAGTACATTAAGCATGAAACTAACTGTAACTGAATATTCTACCTTGATCTAAAATTTGATTTCATGATTTTTTAGTTCTTCTGATGAATAGCGTGTATGGACATTCAAACAAAGCATGAAAAGGCACTTTGTTATCCATCAAATATCGTAATATTAAAAAGCTCATCCAATCAACTTTTAATATTATGATATTTTATGGATAAATGTTAAAAAATTTTTTGTTTTTTTGTTTTTATAAAAAGATTATATAATTTGTTGTCTAATACATTAAGGTTACTATGGTAATATGTTTGATTCTATTCAAAATTTTCTGTAGAATATTGTAAGTCTGACAAGGATACAGAAAGTATCGAAAACATTTACTAAGCAAATAAAAGTGTTTTAGTTGTATACTGTACTGCAAAGAGTGCTGAATTATTTTTTATTAAGTTCTTACATTTGGTTTTTTGCAGTATAATAGTAAATTGTAAAAAAATATATTTTGTATGTGGCCATAACATCAAAAAATCAGCACTACAAGCAAGTGAATATGTAACTCAAAGTCTTTAAAGAATAAAGACTTTGAGTTACATGTTCACTTGCTTGTAGTGCTGATTTTTTGATGTTATGGTCTTTGGAAAAGCAAGTTGTATTTAGATTATATGATTTTGTATGTGCTTTTTTTTCCATATTTAAATCTAATTTTAAATCATTGATTAGACTACAAAATCTATCTGTTTTTAGACATAATTAACTATACACTGCTTCTATTACATAAACACAATTAAACCTTTCTTCTTACTGTTAAAAAAGTGCTTATTTATTGAAGGTTTAATTGTTCTATCTGCTTCTGCTAGTATTTTCCATACTATGAAAATATCATTGATGTATCTACAATACAAATGAAAATGGTCTTTTAATGGGGAGGATCTGTTGTTCTATGTATCTAATGTCCATTTCAGCAAGTGGGTCTGCCACAAACAAGCCCCAATGAGTAAACCTGTTTGCAGACAGTAGTGTCTCTGGAAAGTAAAATATTAAGTTGCAGAAAACTATGTCAGTTAGTTCACAATGCTCTCTTGAATCCATACCTGCAGACTGAAACATTAACAACATATTCTATATAATAGCATGACTGTGACTTCTAAATTTATAGATGGAAACAATGAAGTATAGTCATAAGTAGCTAAAAGTTCATTCATAAAGGTCCAACTTCATATAATTTCAAAAAATGCTTTAGTGATTCCATGGTATATTCATATCTTTTTAATTTTTTTGACACTAAACTGCTAATTTTTGTTCTAAGCAAAACATAGCTGCTATGAATTTTGGGCTTATTGATCTCAATTTTAAGCAACCAAAAAATATATTACAAAAGTTATATCACTTGCCTTGAAGTTATTCTATATAAACAGCAAAAATTAGTTTTAATTTTATCAAATTCTATATACCCGGTAATTTAATTTTTATCAACATTCAATTATGGAAATTTTATAAAATAATGAATTTCTTAATTTTATATTTTATATAATATATTATATAAAATATATTTTATATTATATATGATCTAATAAAATATATTATTAAAAATTTTTGGAATGCTAAATTTAATCTAAAAAAATATTTTAATAACTTCATCCATATATCTTAAATTTTGCATGCATATTTGATTAGACAGTAGGCCTACCTACTGAGAGATTTCATTGCTGATTCATATGATTTATATTTAATTTTCAACATTTTTTTAAATTTCGATAATCTATTAATTTTTCTAATTCATGATATATTCAATTCCATATTACAATGAATATAATGTTCAAATGACAATATAAACTATGAAAATTATCAAGATGACACTCAATTTAGCTCTATCAGAGTTATATGATCATATCAGCAACTAATTGTTGGTCTGTTTCAACAGCATCGAATCAATCATCTTGAGATTGTCAAATTCATCATTTACAATAAGAAGTATATTATTCATATAGTAAGATGTATATTATATATATATGAATTGTCAGATTTTATCTATAAAATAAATTTGATGTATTTTGCTCTAAGTAAAAGTAACATTGAATTGCAATTAACAATTCATATTATTCAAGTTTTTTCAAGATGCAAGTTAAAAAATAAAATATTTTTTTTGAAATTGAGTAAAACAAAAGAATCATATTAGAAAATCCTTTCATAGTATTTGACTTTCAGGTAATCTGATTAATGTGAACAAGGCTTCATTATCCTAATTAAAACTACTAATTATATTTCTAATAAATATTTTCCAAGTACAATAAACAGATATTTGCTATATCAATTTTCACTTTATATATTTTGGAAAGATAACTAGCAATTGCCCTCTAATAAATAATACATTCTACTAATAAAGAAACTGATTCATTAACTGCATTTAAAATTTAATCAAAAACGTCAGCACTACAGCAGGAATTCAAGTTAATAGACTAAAATATGAATTCCTGCCGTAGTGCTGATGTTTTTGATTTAATTAATCGGCAGTGTAACTGTTTATTTAACTGATTTAAAATTTAATTCATTAAAAGTAACAAAATATTTTTTGTAACTAAAAAAGCACTATTTGCAGTCTGGTAATCAGAATCATTCTTTATTAATCAAACAAACGTTTTCAATGCTACAGTGCATCCTCTTCAGGTTTACTCTACATTACTACGACAGTTTATAATAGAACAGAAAAAAAATATTCTGTTCTATTATAAACTGTTGTAGTAGAGTAAACCTGAAGAGGATGCGCTGTAGCATTGAAAACGTTTGTTTGATTAATAAAACATGATTCTGATTACCAGACTGCAGATAGTGCTTTTTTATTGAGTTTAATAATCTTTGGATTATTGCAGTATAATGAAATAAGTTAAAATATTTTTCGATTTTAAAGTATATTCAAAAATCAATTTTGTTTTTATATTTTTAAAAACAATTGCATTTGTGAACTATAACAACATGATTATTATAAAAACTAATAGAAATAATCCCAGATTTAAAATTTGTAAAGAATAAAACTGAATAAGCATATGACACTATAATGATTCGGTAACCAAAGATTCATACGTTGCTCCAAACATTTTTAATCAAGTGCTTTTATCAATAAAGAAAAATAGCATGCACTCTTATCAATAAATAATAATAGTACAAACACCATATATTGTATTATGACAAGCAACAAAAATGCATCCCTAAAATATTTTTACATATCCCTAGAGTGCACACAGCACACTTTGGGGATTAATATATTGCATCTATTCCTCTCCTTATATATCATGATATTACCCTACAATTCAAATTTATAATTTTTTCTTTCTGTAAATAAAATGTAGTTTAGATGTAAAACTGGATATTTTCAATATATTTAACATCAGTATTAATTAATGTATGTTTAACTATATTTTGTGAGAACTAATATATAAATTAAAATGTAAAAAAACTTCATGTTTTAATTTATATATTACATTTATCATCATCATCAAATAACTTTTTATTAAGAATTATATAACCGATACAATAAATTTTTCAAATGTGGTTGATGAAATATTGTAAATAGTATATTAATAAAATAAACAAAGAATGGAAAATGAGCTATAATCTCTCAGCATTTTAAAATCTTTTTATTTATATAATCCCTAAAATTTTCTGTATTTATTAACTCTATCATATGTCACTCTGCTAATCATACAGTGAGACATCTGTAAGATATGGATAAATATCATACACATAAGATAATACTTCAAAATAAAGTACTACAAATAAGTTATACATGAAATATAATTTATTAAGAATATTTTTTCTCATGAAAAATATTATATATATAAATTATAATAAAAAAATTATTTAAAAGGTTCTATGATTTTAGATTGAGAAACAACAATTTATCTTACAGCAATGTTTTTGAATTTACTGTATAAATATTTTAATTATAAAAAATTAAAAATTTCAAAATCATTAAAATAACTATTTCAATAAAAAAATCTAAATACGAATATTTAATAATTTTAATTTTTGAATAATTTCTGAAATAACTTTCTATAATTTCGAAAAAATTAGTTTTACTTCAAAAAAAAAAAAAAAATTCGAATATATCATATCCAATCTTATATCATACATATATTAATTAAACAAATGCTTTATTAAACATCTTTATAAATTTTGTCAAACAATTATCAATTTATGAATATTCACTTATTTAAAAATAATTAGATAAATCTAGTTTTAAAAATATATTATTTTTTAAATAATTCATAAAGCTGGAATTTTATATAGATACCATCTACAGATTTTAATTCCGATCGTTTTATGTTGTACAATTAATATGAATTGTCTAATTTAGCATCAAATGTTAAAATAAAAAAATTTGTATATTTATTAATTAAAAATATGAAATCTGATTTAATAAAAATGATTTATATTGTATCAGTGGCATATTCCCACAACTAAATAATTAAACTTTTATAATACAGCTCATTTTTTCATAGAAAACGTTATCTGTCACTGATAACTTTTCAAAATCTTTTATTTCGATATTCAATGTATTATTTGTTATTAATAATCATTGTCTAGATAACAAATCAATTTAATTTCATTCAAAAACATCTCGAGAACTTAATTAGGCTTATAGTAAATTATATTGACAATTGACGCCTGATCAATCTTCGACCCAAATTCTTTTTTGCTGAACTAATGGTACTAGAAATCAAGTACAAAACTTAAAACATTTGTAAATTCATTATCATCATCATTTGCAAAATCAAAACTAATTTTAATTGCAATAATCACAAAATTTAACAGAATAATTCACTTTAACCCTAATTGAGTAATAGAAACATTAGTTCATTTAAAGTTTCTTTTAACTTAATTTCTTAGTATTGTTAAAATGCAAACTAATTAACAATTGTCTAATTGTTATTTTAAAATAATTTTAAGTGTTATAAACTAACTCGAACATACTTTAAGAAGAGAAAATGATCGCTCCTCCCAATCCGGACCGCAACTCTGATCCAAGATGGCGAATAGACGGACATGCGCAGAAAATCGGGCGGTCGCCTTGACAACAACAATTTCGTTCAAAAACGTCATTAATCGTAATGCCGAAAGATTAAAAATAAATAATAATACTAAAGTATATGATATTTTTATTTTCTTTCTTAATATAATCAAAATTAAAAAATATCAATTTATTATTTAATTTAAAAAATCAAAAGAATATTTTCATACTCCATTTAACCCTAATAGGATTCGACAGACCAGTCCATTTATCCCTTTATCGTTTATTTTGTTTCATAATATTTTAATTAATTGATTTTGTTAAATTTTTAAATGTTATAGAATATTAAATTAGTGATTGTTTTCCTTTCGTTATGTGGAATTAGTCCTTATACACTTTATATTAAAATTTTAAAATTTTATAATGTTTTACGTATGATATGCATGTGGGCTCATATCTTACTGACAAGTGAGAAGTAATATACAATAAAGAATATCATAAATATGTAATAAAATGTCGAAGAAAGATTGGCAAGAAATAACGAAATTAGGATTCTCAGTTGAAAAACTTGGATCTGCAAGCAGGTTTGGAATTTTTAATTATTTTATTTTAATTACTAATTATAAACAATATCAAACAGTAATTAAAAATTTTATTCTGTAAACAAAGAAGAAAAGTTATTATTCAAACAAGGAGGATTGTTTTTAGTTTAAATGTCATGAATAGTATACTATGTATCTTTTTGCATGAATTTTAACAATGGAATTGCGTTTTGCACGTTTAATCACATGTCAGCAGTGATGAAACTAACTTTCTATTAAATGAATTGTTGTTCTAGTAATCTATAAAACTGTACACCTTGAAAAATAGTACCGATTTGATACTTTGTCTTTTTATAATCTCTGATCTATTGGCTGATCTTTATCAAATGATCAAAATTTCATCATAATCTTTAATGTTGTAAAATTGCACCTCGAAAGACAATGAAAGATCAGTAAAATTATCTTTTAACATATCTTTGCCAATATAACAATATTATCAAGTAATACAGAAAGGATTTTCCAATTATCAAACTATTCATTACAATGAGGAAACAATTTTAAGTGAATATATTTGATAATGTTTATGTCTTGAGAAAGTGAATAAGTGAAATATTTTAATGAAAAGCTTGTAACAGTATTTTGGCTTATTTTCTCTTAGATTTATTAGAATTTCTAAAAATGGAAAAAATACAACTTGCTATAAGCCTTCTATCAAAACACAACTTGTTTTTCATTGCTTATTAAGTTCAAACTTAGAACAAATATGACTCATCATATTCATGAAGCTTATGGTAAAAATTGTGTATTCAGTTATACTATCATAAAACGGTTTACACACTTCCATTCTGATAATGAAAATCTTCAAGACAGACACATTTGTATTGATTGTGATTAATAGAGATGGTATCTAAAACTTTTTTATTGAAAATGGTCTATATTAAATCTATTTCACCATATCAACTAAAATTGGATATTCATCATCAGTTATTTGAAAATATCTGCAAACTAAACTTCCTCTTCAAGCACTGAACAGCAGAACAAAGTTTTATCCAATATTTTTTATTAACACTAACATTTTCGGTACTATACATACCATCATTAGGTATAAAACAACAAAGAATTAGGATTCTTTGTTGTTTTATACCTGATGATGGTACGTATAGTACCGAAAATGTTAGTGTTAATAAAAAATATTGGATAAAACTTTGTTCTGCTTTTCAGTGCTTGAAGAGGAAGTTTAGTACATAGTATTAAAGCAGTATTAGTCAAATTATGAATATTAATTCCAGAGAATTACTGGCAGCATGGGCATACACTGCAAATGGGAAGTGCTAGCAACTAAAAGACCAAGATGCATGAATATGTTCAGCCTTACAAGTTAGCATTACAGCTGTGTAAAATTGTATATGTTTATGCTGCATGTAAATTTTAGTACAAAAATAAACAATTAAACAAATTAAACTTTGTTTAATTGTTTATTTTTGAACTTTGTAATTACTTTTATTTATGTTCTTCATATTTTAATTTATTAGTGTTATGACGTAATTATTTTATAACTGTAAATATTCCGATGTTCCATTTTGTTATTTTTAAATTTTGTAACATATTCCTTTAGAACATGAAGATGGCAAACAGCTGAAAACATTTGTTCTCTTTGCTAATTATAATAAAAAAGAGTTTCCCGTACTGCAAGAAGTGCTTTTGTGTCTGTATTGAATAACTTGTTGATAGGGAGTAGCAGTAAATACATTCCGAGTTTATTGTAGCAACATTAAAACAGGAATATCGAATGTTATATCAAATCCTCAAAAGGCTGAGTGGAAAAACCAAATCAACAAATGATAACATCAAGAAAGTTGACAGTACTTTCATATGCTCCACTAGCAAATGCCTGCAACACTGGAGAGAATTCTTCCAACAGCTATATAACCATGATCCCCCTCAGGGACCAGTGCTGGAATCACCATACATTACATACCAAGAATTCCATTCTCTGATGGCGACTCAATAGTCAACAAAGTAAAGGCAGCAATGAGGCTGCTGAAGAATGGAAAGGCCTTTGGTGTGGATCGGATTACTGCTGAAATGATCAAAAGTAGAGATGATACCTTATTGCATAGGCTCCACATGCTGCTTCTTGTATCTGGTGCTCAGAGGGATTCCATCAGCATGGAGGAAGGTGATCATTGTTCCAATTTTGAAGAAGGGCAATAGCCAAGATTGCAAGAACTATCGTGGCATCAGCCTACTTTCAACTGTTGGAAAGGTGTTTTTGAAAATCATCCAATCGCGATTGCAAACCCATCAGGAGCAGACAAGTCAAGAAGAGCAAGCGGGATTCAGGCCTCATTGCAGCTGCATCAACCAAATATTCACCCTTCGGCAGCTAATAGAGGAAAGAATCAGGTGCAGGAAATGTACAGTCATCACCTTTATCAATTTCAAATCTGCATTTGATTGAATTCATTGGCCAGCCCTTTGAAATGCATTGGTAAACAAGCACGTGCCACCAAAAATCATCCAACGCCTTCAAACATCATATGAAGGCTCAAGCAACAGCATACGGATTCAGAATGACCTATCCGAAGAATTTCCAATTCAAACAGGAGTCTGCCAGGGAGATGTCATCTTCCTACTGTTTTTTAACATCATAATTGATGCAATAATGCATGAAGCATTTAAGAACAAACATGGAGTCCAATATGATGACAAAAACTTTCTAATTGATCTTATGTTTGCTGATGACAGCACGATATTCACTGACACAAATGTGGAAGCAACTGATATTCTCTATGACATTTGTGAAAACCGGGTTGCCTCCCAAATTCTCATGATAAGTCCGATCCCATGTCGAAACCCCTCTGTCCTTTCTTCTCGTACTTATTTTAATCTCTACGGTTATCTCATTGGCGTCTAGCCATCGTAAAACATGTTTCGACCAATGCTCCATATTAGATAAATAACTTCTATTGAGAAAAGAACATCAAGAGCAAATTTTATTAAATAATAACTAAATAACTTACAGATTAACCACATCAATCTCACCTAAAACAAGTAGTAATAACAGATAATCAATCTTTAATTTGAAGCTGCTTCCAACAAACCAGTTCACAAACACAAGCAGCCACCACATAAATTCTTCCGACCAACGTATCCACAACACCAACTAATTACAACGAACAACGTGAGACACCGACTCCACCTTCTGGTCGTCCTTTTAAAAGAAGCTAATCTGCATATCTTCACAACAGTTACTTTGTTTCCAACAATTCCGTCAAACAAATTATTACAAAAATTTTTTTCTATTTTAGCTTTTTCTTTAAATATTAATAAAACTCCAAAAACAAAATTGTTATACAATAAACTTCCTCCACCCCTTTGTACGTAGACAAAACGGCAAACACCACTCTCCACCGGAACCGCAGCCATCCACTCCAACGGCATCTCCCCACACAAGTAATTCTCAAAATTCAATTCCTTACAAGAGTAAGTGTACAACATTAATATGTACAGTAAATGTACATATATTCACTGTGATATAAATTAAATATGTATCATATCATTACACAGCTAGCAGGAAATCAGTTTTCACTTTATGCATAAATAAATACACCTTTATTTTAAAATGATACAAGTATTCCTTGATTTATATAAATAATTGGGATCAAAGATATTTATGTAACTCAAATTTTGCATAAGTCAAAAAAATAATTTTTCTTAACCTTTTCATTGTCTACTATTTTTTTAATTACACCTAATTTATATGCAAAAAATTAAAATTGTGAAATCTCATATAATTTTCATCAAAGCTTTTGAAATTTTCGGTATTTATTGAATTTTTTTCTCTTTCTAACAATTTAAGCATTTTTTGAATTTTATTTTTGCAACCTTTTGTTGTGTAAATGAGGTCAACTAAGCATGATTTTTTATATGAAATTTTAGCCATCCAATGAAATAGTTGATATTTTTAGATAATGACAAATCCTTTGAACAAAACGTGCCCATGAATGAAGAAATTCAGCCAAAATTTTCAGAAATTATTTATAAAAAAAAAAAAGTTACATAAATTTTATTGAATGAAGAAATTACATCACAATTATTAAACAAATTATATAAATTCAATGAAATATTTCATACTAACTTATTCTTATTTCATTAGCACAATTTTTAGTTCTTTTTTATAAATTTTTTATAATTTATATCAAAAAAATCTTAACATATATAAAAATGGTCTTATCTCTACATAAACAGCTATAATACATTTTACATTCCTTTAATTGGACCACATATGGTTTATAGCAGGGCCTCTGAGAGAAATTATTTCAGTCAGGACAAGACTAATTTGAGGCCCCATACACATACATGTGATGGACTCATATGTTTTGTATTATGTATATGTATATTGTAAAAATTTATATATGAGTTGATTAATAACACTAATACTGAAGAGAAATAAGTGATTTTTAAAAAATATATTACAAAAAAAATTACAAAAAGAAATCATGTATATACATACATAATTACATCATTAAAATACAAAAAGGAGAGAGCCTAACAGCTATACATATATTATATAAAAATTATTTTGTGATACACAAAAGGTGCTTTTCTGGCTTTTTTTCTTGCAAAGTTTTTAATTACAGCATCAAAATTAACATTTTTGGCAAGATCAGCCTCAATACTGAATCTTGCCAAGTCTACTA
>WUQG02404171.1:0-17110 GCA_011317285.2 Androctonus mauritanicus | reverse complement strand
ACACCTTCGAAGATGAAACTGCTCTCCAAACTTGGATTGATGACTTCCTAAACTCAAAACCAACAGATTTCTACAGATGGGGGATTCAAAAACTACCCCAACGTTGGCAGGAAGTTATTGACAATGACGGAAGTACATTGTTGAATAGTTGCTTGCTTGCTTGATGTGGTCAAATGTGTGTTTCTCTGTGTTACAGAATTACAGAACGCTACGGAATTATGCATCAACCTAATATTAGAGGAAGATGGCTTTATGAAGCTGAAAATGTTATTCTGCATGTTTTAATTCTTTTTATTCAAGTAAAAAAAGACCTTTAATATTACAAAAACATTTGTTATTATTTTTAGGGATATACAGAATATCTTCAATGAAAATTAAAATTTCTTGATATTTTACAACATATTGAAGATTGGCTAATTAAAATAGCCATTTCAACAGAATTTTGATGGCTGAGATAATAATCTTCAACAATAATTTTTTAAAAATTTTGATATTGTAAGAAGATTCCATGGATAGAATATATGCACAAAACATGTTTTTGAAGTCAGAAAAAAAAAACAAAAAACATTTAATTTCATATACTGTTTAATTTTAAATATAAATAAATAGATAAATAAAATTCATCCTTTTAAACTCCATATTGAATAATATTTAGTATCATAAATTTAAATCTATCATCATTTTTGAAACAAAAATGGTATATACAATATAAAATATTGATTGTATGTCTATGTTTTAGAGATAAATAAAAATTTATTAACATAGCAAAAAATTTCTCTGTTATAACACTTAAACTTTGAATTCTAATTTGAAGTTTTATTATATAACTGAGAACAATTCAATTTACTAAAAAATATTTCATACAATTAGCTTGTTCATGCCATCAGCAATGATTTCCAATACAAGTACTGTATATACTTGTGATGTTTAGTTGTATGTTAACTAACTGTCTGTGTCAGGGCTGAGAAACTTTCTTACTATGTTGCATGTATTTAGTAGTGATGTCTTTTGTAGCGTTATGTATGTCTTGGGGTGTAGATCTAGTGTTTCGAAGCTTTTGTGTAGAGTGTGAGGAATTACTTCTGTTGAGGATAGAATGATGGGTACTGTGACTACTTTTTGCATTCCCCAAAGATGCTTAATTTCTTGTGAGAGTTCTGTATATTTGTTAATTTTTTGGGTGTTATTATTATTATTATTATTATTAAAAAGGCCCGCAAGATAACTTTGCACTGGGCTCGCTTTATCTCGGGTCGGTCATGTGTATAGTAAGATACTTTTATATAAAAATCAGCAAGTTCTACTTCACACCGTTTTGATTTAGATGTACAAATATATTTTAGAGAGTACATAATGGAGTATGATTAGATAGTAGGGCAAGATGACTCACGACCGATCTTACCCAATTTTTTTACTTTTTTCAAACTATCAAGTTTTGAGTAAATTGGAAAAATTTAGTCAGAACTTGATAGTTTTACTAAAGAATTTAATGGTGATTTCTTGATATAAACATTACTGTTTTTTTTGTTGTTGTTGTTGTTGTTGTTGTTTATATAGCGAATAACTTTTTATTGTTTACTAATTTTTGTAATTATCTAAGAAATAAATGTTAGTACCATTGAATAAATATTGTCCGATCTTGTACCATCGAATAAACTGTCTTACCCCAGTAGTATTCAAGTGAGATGCCGTTATAATTTTGTTTTAAACTTAATCTTACTGTCGAATAATAACTTCTGTATTAAAGTATTCACCAATAATAATATTTTGTTTGATAAAACTTACAGATTTTGTGCACAAATATTCATGATTTTATAAGCAAAAGTCTAAAAACTGACTCTTTTTACCCTATCTTCCTCTATACTGTTCTCGAGTAAAATATATCTTCAGACGTAAACATAATTTTGATTGAGGAAGAATTAACTAATTCAATAAATATATTTATATTCCTAATATTTATTTCTGCATTAGAGATCATCCATAAACTACTTCTCACGTTTTTGAAACACTTTTTGACCTCCTCCCTCTCCTATGTTCATTTTTCGATACACCAATCTTGATCCGCTGGCCGTGACGTCACAAATTTGAAAACCCTTTCCTCTTCTTATTAAAACTTTTTTCTTCGATTTTACGTAAAAATAAAAAAAAATGGAAGTTACTTTATACCAGTACTTTGTTACATACATTCTTTAACTTCCAAGTAAACCTTCAAGTGTCTTAGAACTAAATATGTCTTACATTGAGTAAATTTATTTCCAAATATTGTACATTACAGCCTTTATCTTTCGAACAATTCAGCATAAACATTTTTAAATTTTATAAAAAAAAAAAAATTTAATCATTTTTACAGCGTGACATAACAATTCGTATGACTCTCTCCTTCCCTTATATCATTTATCATCACAAATCTATTATCTCCTCCTCTTCCTCCTCCTCTTCTTCTTCTTCACTTTTACTATGGAGATATAGCAAGAGCTTTTCCCTCTGATGATGCATTACCTCCTCTCTCCCTTAACAGCTTTACGTAGTTTATGGATGGTCCCTTATTATACAAATAACAGTTATTTTAATCACATAATTTTAATCGATTTTCATTAATTAATAAAGACTGATGAAAAATATCCATTAATATAAATAATTTTATTCGAACTGGATGAAATGAAAAATATTTATTATAGTAGTATTACTACAGTAAAACCCCGTTTAACGCGGGGATACATTCTAGAAAAATCAAGCGCTTAACGAAACAGCGCTAAACGAGCTCATCTTAACGCATAAATAATGGGGATAAGTGAAACAGGACAGTGAATAAAAAAAATATACGTACCATTTTATTTTGTAACGTGTATTATTACATTAATTATTGCTAATATTGATTTGTATTCATAAATCATTCAAGAAAATCAAAAATATTCGAGTAAATAATTTATGCTGATGATGAGCTTTTTCATCACGAACATAAATTAACGACACTTGACACTTTTTGATTTTTCGTTAAGAAATCATCTAATTCAGCGAGCCATTGTCGATAGCCAGACATCGCATCCAAGACACTTCGTTTCGCCTTCGAACTTCTATCAAAATTTGGATCGTTTTGTATAAACTGATCCATAATTTCAGTAATAATGGTTAAACTTGTTTTGAGAAAATAACGTTGATGACCGATCATAAATATGAACTGTGATGGCAGCAGATTTTCGTATGCACTGCACTGCACTGCACTGATATCGAACCAAGGATGTTTTTTTTATGTATCAATCGCAATGCGAGACGGCATAGGAGTGTCAAAGCAACAAATTCATGCAATTTCGGATTTATGCGAGTACAATATCGCTTGAAACACCGCGCCAAAGTGAATCAATAAAAAATATAGAATTCGAAAACTCGTGTTATAGCGAAACAGCGTTAAACGGAGCAGCGTTAAAAGGAGTATTACTGTACACTAGATTCTCGATTATCCGGATGATTAAACATCACTTCCGGGTTGCGAATTAGCTCTAAACAAGGGTTGTAACTCATGGTAGGAACCTTAGCTAGATAGAAACAGTTCAGTGGGTAACTGAGCTGAATTGGGCTGGTCAGGTATAAAATGTTTTTCCGACCAATCAAAACCAATTGAGTTGTCCACTCAACTGGATGTTTCTGCCTGTAGTCTGTATACTAAAAGGTATCGCTTCATTTTTAACCAATGAAAAGCAGATACTTATTGAATAGTCATGCCTGCAACGGAAAGGATAAACGACTTTGATTAATAGAAAGAATTAATCGATATTTCCATCGTTGTGATTGGTTTAAATGTTTACGACGTTATGTATGTCGATTTTTTATGGGAAAACTCTTAGTATACAGACTATAGCTAATGCTCCTGACCATTAGTTATAGCAAGATGGCGAATCTATAGAACGCATACTCAAAGTGGCAAATCTTTTGGGTATGCAAAATTGGAACTAATATATTGTTTAAAATTCGGATCGGAACTTGAGGGGTAATTTTTTACAAAAATTTAGCCAATTTTAGCACGTATCCTTAAAAAAGGTTCGCCGTTTCTGAGTTGTCTGCTTTTTAATCGGGAATTGTTGGGCATCTTTTTGATTAAGCTAAGCTACTTTACTCACCAAGTTAAGCTATTGGATCAAGCTAAGTAGTGAGGGCAAGGAAGGCAATTTTAAATAATTCTAATTCTCAGCAAACACTTTTTTGAGGCTCCTAGTTCCTCATAAGCAATTGTTGGGCGTTTTTTTATTTATTGGAAACTCTAATCTCTCACATTTAGATAATTTTTCCATGAAAACATATTATTTTTTTGCTTAAGAGTTTTTTTTCAACAAGGTATTATTTAATTTACACGAAGTGCAAATTCAAACTTAACTTAAAACTGTCCTACGAGTATTTGTTTGCAAAATTAATTAAGTTACGTAAAAATGATTTCGACGGATGAAAAATAATTTTCTACAATAGTTTTTGTAGAACATTTATATTGCACTCTATCTTTTTATGTGCATAATATATACATGCAGCACATATTTTTGAAACCAATATAAAAAAAAAAAAATTTAAATGTTGTATGTTTGTTAACGGACAAAAAAGAATTCTATTTCGTGGGGTCCTTTTAGATCGTCCTGATGAATAAATTGGAAACTGGTGGATCAATAATATCAATTTCCAACTTATCCAACAAAAACTGAAGTCAAAGATATTGAATGAATGGCGCGACTATTCATTAAAATCAAAATGGTCCAAAGTCCAAAAAAATCAAAATGATCCAAATGGTCTCCAAAGTTATCAATGAATGACTGAACTCAAAGATAGAGTCATTCATTCTCTTTGAGTTCAGTCATTCATTGATAACTTTGGAGAAATTTTAAAATTCGAAACTCCACCATTTTTAAATAGCTGATGGTTAGTTACATGGTTAGTTGAATCATGACCGATTCTAAAGTTTAACCACCCTGCTAAATTTCATAAAAAAATTCATTAAATAGTTAAAAATATGTTAACAAAGTATCTCAAAACTTTTTGAGAATAATATTTGTTGGTAGTTGTAAGATGAAAAGATGCGGCCCCGAGATCAATTTTTAATTAATGGCATACCATCTCTACAAATTTAATGTATTTTAAATCATAAAAATTTACTAAATAGCATAAAAGTCATTGGTGGAAACAGATAATAGAAATAAGATAGAACAGGTAACATATGGAACAGTAATTTTAGTATGCAGTATACGAGTAAAAGAAAGCATGATAGAGGTTTGTTGTGTTTTCCCTCTCTTTTTATATATAATAAATTAATATCCATTAAACAATTATTTTTAATCAAATCTATGATGTGTAATAAATTCTTAAAGTCAGTAAAATTAATTTAATTTTCATTAGATACTTTATTGTAATTAGTTATTTAATAGCTTTCTGAGCAGGAAACTATATACGACTGCAATATTATTTAAGTAATGACTGAACCATATATCATAATTCATAGATTATGCGTGTTGAGCATAGGATTAACTTTTTAATTACATAAATTAACCGAACCTTGGCCTATATTTAATTTGAATTCCAGAAAACTGTCATTAAATTATTATATTTCCGTCTTCTTTCAAAAGTGTCTAAAAACTTGACACATTCGTTGTTTCATTTTATTTCTTGTTTTTCTAGAATCTATTTTTTCTTCTTCTAGAATTTTATTCTATCTTTATGCTAAATAACTAGAGTACTTATTGATAAATATTACTAGCTACAATAGTACACGGAATATAAATAAATCAAGTAACATAAACTTTAATCTTTACTTATTGTATAGTATTACTAGTATTAGGTGAAAAGAGGACAAAACAAGAAAGAAAAATAACAAAATTTTCCAAATTTTTATTTTTTTGTGAGATATAGAGCATAATTATTTATTGTATTTGTAAATTACAAGTCCTGACATGTTTTTTTTTTGTAAACCAACATGTTAGGACTTGTAACTTACAAATATAATAAATGATTATGCTCTATATCTCAAAAAAAAAAAAATTTGGAAAATTTTTTATGTAAGTTTATAGCTAACTAGTAATAATACAATAGTATTTTATTGTATAGTATTATACAATTGTACTTGATCCTTAAATATAACTACTGTAATATTTTTTAATATCTTTGGTTGTTTTCTTTATAAATGAGCTGATAGAGAGCCTTAGATAGCTTTGTCAGTTTATTGCTTTTAGAAAAAAAATTAAAAAGTATCATTATACTTATGATTAGAATTACTTGGAGAAATTTCTTCAAATTTTATCGTTAATGATCCTTAGAAAAATATACTATTATAGGTGCCAATATTAGATTTGGTAGACTGTTCTTTCAAGAAAAGATCAAAGAAGGAAACAATGTTTGAGTAAGCTAAAAAGTTCTTTAAATATGAGTTCATTAACTCGTGAAAATATATTTCTTAAGAATGACTTCATCGCTTCAACAATATCAGATGATTAACTGGATTGACTGCTCAATGTTAGAAAAATGAGGAACTACGTCCTCATTTTTCTAACATTGAGCTATAGTTATAGCTCTATATATAGTTATAGTTATAGTTAACATTGAACTATAGAGGCTCTGCTATAGTTTTGGTTAGCTACTTTCGCGAACGTACATTCAATTCTATAGTTAATTGACTTTGTTTTAATGGGGTTACGTCTGGCCACCAAAACAAAGTCAATCAGAAATCCGGATCTAATTTTTACAGAGGAGATTCAGGTAAAAAGATACAAAATCAATTTTTCAGGGCTCAGATCCTAAATAGAAAAACAAAATTACTTGTAACAGAAAAAAACTATACAATGTATTCTATCAAACGTAAATTTTATAACTATACAAGAAGACCTTTAGCGAGGTTAATTTGTTATCGAAGATGCATATTAATTACTAATAGCATTGAGATAGAATTGCTTCTCTATCGGTTACAAATATATCTAAATAGCGATTACTTACAAAATCCTTATAAATTATTTAGAATACTATTCTATCTTATATTTGAAAATATCGCCGGACATTTCCAATTATCATATGTAAGTGGGGGGAATACTTGTATCTGGACGATATTTCCAAATGCAAGTACTTGTCGAAATTAAATAGACAGTTTTGGAATAATTGATCTATAAGCTTCAAATGATGAAGGTTATAGATCTTGTCATCCCAAAAGTGTCATTTTTAGCATCAGGTTTTGAAAAGTATAAAAGATAAATCACTTGCTAATTTCATCAAGTATAATATTTTCCATTTGAATCAATAACACTCTTACAACATGGGGAAAGCTTTAAAAATTCATGTTTAGACAAGCTGAGACATGTTTGAACAAGTACATTATAAAAAAGACATTACTTTCGGAATGACTTGATATTGAAGTTCTAATGCAATTTTCAGTTATAATGTCTATAAATTTGATCCAATTCTTTTCACACAATATTAGTGAGAGTATCCTTAATAATAGGCATATTTGCAATTTTGAAGGAAACAAAAATTCATCATAACCCCATATATTTTTTGAGCAGAATATCTGTAACTCCTTATATTCTTTATTTTCATCCAATTTTCTTGTCACTATCGCTAATATTTCAGTTTGAAATTTTAGGGCATGAAAGAATTTCTTTTTTTTTTTTCTGTACACCCTGTTTCGTGATGCTAACTCTTTAATTGTTAACTGACATGTGAGTTTTAGACTGATAAACTGGAAAAAATCTCTTTTTTTTTGCTCTTTTAGTGTGCCGTGTACACATTTTTATAGTTTCTGATAAACTTTTGTATTTTTTCTTTTAATTTATGCCATATTATCAAGAAAATATATTATTAATGTTTATAAACCAATTCTTTTCTTATCTTATATAAATAATATACGAAGACTTCATGCATTATTTATATAAGATAAGAAGGCATGCATATAATAAACATATATTAGGCTGGCAAAAAAAATTAAACAATTAAAATTCAGCTCTGTTTCCGAATGATAAGAGTGATATTCTTACTCTTCGACGTTTTGATCATTCTATATCAATAGCATACAGAATGAATGAAAGTATAAGCATCATTGAGCATAAAAAATCGACTAACGAAAGTATAAGCATCGTTGAGCATAAAGAAACTGAATTTACTATGAAACATTTTTTTAAAATTACGATTCACTTGCCTTCGCACCATGATGTTTTAAGTGATATTTTTGATATCGATAAAGATTTAATGCTTCCATGAACTGTATTATAAATTGGATTCACTAGTTCAAAACAATGGTAGCTGTTGTTCAGTAAGAAACCACCTGGTTATCTATTGATTTACATTACTTTCCAATCAAAGATTATTATTAACTGGTGGATTAATTCTAGCAACCATCAGAAGTTACCTAGAGTTGTGATGGGATCGGTTGGAAAGTGAAAAATATTGACTGTTCCCTTCCTGATTCCTTTCTGGAAAATTAGAAGAATTGAACCTACAGTTAAGTTTAGGATCCTCCAGATGGAAGTCTAGCGTATCTAGCATGACCATAATCCCGATTTAATGGAAACATTTCCGGATTTTATGCTGATGTCCCCATCCAGTTTAATATTTTCTGTATTTTTTTTAATTTAGCAGCTATATCATCATCATACATATTAATAGTCAAACGTGGCTGGCTGGATGTCCCTTTTTCGGTTGAACTACTGTACCGATTTCTTTAAATAGGTATCTTTAGAAATGTCTAATTTTTGGATGTCTGCGACAGCCAAAATTATTTGTTGTTAGTAATAATTTAAAAATTAAATAACAAAAATTACATTGAAATTGTAGTTCCTCTAAAAAGACAGAATTCGCAGATGGCGCAATAACATAATAATGGATGCCATTATACGATTCCCTCATGGATGTTTGGATTCCTTACATGAGTTCTGAAGTGTTTTTCGTCGTTATATACGATATTATAAGATTAAATCACAAGATTATATTTCCGCTCATTTATATGAGCGGGAATTTCTAGTAATAAATAAATCAATTAATTTTTCATAATTAGAAAATCAAGTCAATAGAAATAAAAAATAATAATGACAAAAACGCTTTTTTTTTGTTTGAAAATCTAGTCACCTTAATATTTTATTTCTCCTCAGAAAATTGGCAGGTTTGAAATGTAATAAATTTTGTTTTAAGGTTTTATAGGTATGAATTAAATTGAAATTATTTAATAATAAATTAAACAAAATTGTATTGATTAATTGAAAAACTTTCAATTTAATATTTTTTAATTAGAAAGACATAATCATGCCTTTGATCTGTAGAAGTCATGCGATGTTTCGAGTTTGCTTTCTAAAAATATAATGATCTAATATCGATTTATATACATCGATGGATCCTAACTATTTATCTCCTTGCGGCCATCCATCGGATAAACCATCTATTCATCAGTAAATAGTTTGCATTCTAAAGAATGTGAAAAAAGGAATTGCTGGATATCTATTTGTCGTCATGCAGAATTCAATACATGCAGTGAAGAGAAATATTCTATATATTTTATACGAAAATTTTCACTTCCTTTATTAAAATCCGAACCGCGCAAAGAGCTACTTGAAGGAAAATATTGCAATTTAACAGATTTCCGAATTGATGATTGGAAAATGAAAGAAAAATGCATCATTTAATCATGGCGTATAAAGTTTATATCTATTTTCACTTATCGGAATATGCAAATAAACATAATTACAAATCTTAGGCAAGAGATCAGCCATATCAGTTGATTTGGCTGATCTCTTGCGGAATCGCTAAACGTTCGTGAAAACGTTATTAGATACTTGACTATTTATCATCTTGTGACTTTTTATATGGAACATTTTAAGAATATAGTTTATGAAAATTATCTTAAAATTATTCTTGTTAATTATGAAAAATGTTGTAATGATCAAGATGAAATCTAATGAATAACTGTGAACATACTGCAACAACTAACAGATAATATCAGGCAAGATGTATTTTGGTACTGGTGGGTATCGGTCGAATAGATGCGTAGGATTGGTAGATTGTGACCGTAAAGTCTGGCTTACCACTGAAATACCCGAGTGTTTCAGTGGTATTTCCAGATTCTATATCTCCAAAATTTTTTCAGGTGTGATCTAGGCTCAGCCGTTAGATTTCATTCTTCATTTGAATTCTTCGTCATCCACCAGTCGACTAATTTCATCTGAATGGGTGTAATCTTTAAAAAGTGTATATAACAGTGAAGTAAAATTCAATATTGTACATATATAAGACGAATATTTTTCAATTATAAATATATTACTTATTATAATTATTTAGTATACTTATCATAATAAGTAATACACAAAAGTAGGACTGTTCAGTGAGCAATCTACAAATGGCGACCGTCGGTATCTCTACAGATCTCAAAGCGATGCAGCGTTCGTTGAAATTTCATCTCTAATTTAAGGATAGCCTGGTCTGTTGTACCTGCATTATGAAACTTCCTCTCAAAATTCTCTTTAATTTCCATGTATTTTATGCCTTTGATCTTACATATTACTACCAACACTCGTTCTTCCTGGTCTGCATGGCTTTGAACTCTGTAGAGATTCCGAGAGTCGCCATTTGCAGATTGCTCGTTGAACATTCCTATTTTTGTGTGGCACTTACTTTGAAATAAAACTGTTTTTTTTTTTATCTTAACCCCGTTTTCTTGTATTACCATTAGTTTTCCAGATAGATAGTAACATTTGGGACACCCTGTATTAAAAAACGAGGAAGTGATCATAATGACTCTTTAACATTCTAATTTTGAAATATATGCTTCAATTAAAGATGGCGGCTATTTGAAGTCTGGCCCTATAGAGTACTGTATTTTATCTCTCATCAAATATATTAATTCGGAACATTTTTTGAAATAATTTTAAAAATTCATAATCTTTAAAATTCGCAGAATGTATAAAATTAAAATATAATAAATTATATTTCTATTATGTTATTCAGTTTCGTGCCACATGATATAACATTTTATTTTTACGTTCTTACTGAAATGTTATCAAATGATTTTGTAAATTATTGTAGAACAGCTAAATCAAACAAAATGTATTTGATATAAACATAATGAATGACTTTTAAGTATTTGTTCTGACATACCTGGTTCACAAAACTTATAAAAGTTACCAACAAGGGCTCCAATTATCAAAACTTTAGAAGCACTGCCTTAGAGAATCATTTCTACGATCGACTCATATTGTAAGAGTATCCTTTCCAGCATCTCAATTATCTTATCCATTGAGTATTTTAGTCTGATAACCTATGTTGAAAAAAATTTTAAATGTTAAATATTACAAGTTTTACTGACATACTGTCTAAAGTTCCCAAACAGAATAGCGCAATCAGCCGCCATTTTATATCCTCTTGCCGATCGATAATCACGGGTAAATTTATGAAAGTAAACTATAATAATATATATTTTTTCCTAATTTATAGATACAGCAGTTGCTTACCTGGAAAACCAAGATCATATTTGGAAAATTTTTCCTTCTAATTTCCTTCTATCTTTCGTTTCTTTTACCTTGCGGCAAAGGAAAGAGTCTATGCCTTTTCTGTTCGAGTAGAACAATTTACAGCACTTTAACAAGGCATGTTTTTAAAAAATAACCAGAAAGCCTATGAACGTAACGAAACTTCCAATTCAACAGGATATAAAATGGCCGATTTGGCGGCATCTGGTGACGCAAAGGATTGCGCTACTCTTCTCCACTGAGGTTATAACAGTAGCTTTTTCCTCCGATGAAGATAGTAGTACGAAAATGGTATAAGCCGGGCGTGCCCGCTGGGCTGTCCGGTGTTCATATGGGATCCCATCGCAGAATCTAGTGACGGACTTGGGCACCGCCAGCAGTCCCAGTTCTATGTAGAGACCCGTGAATGAGACCCCACTGACTGACGCATCGACCACCTAATGGTATGAGATGACCACTTTAGTTGCCTTTTATGACACGCGGATCGCACAGTGGGCATATTCTAGCCCCTTACTGACAAGAGTAATCTTGGCGCTACTCTCTCTATCTAGGGATTTTAATTTAAACATAACACAGAAGCCATCCGATGGAAGTTTCATAAAATTTACTATGCAATCTATACAATTAATACTATCCTATTTTATTTTCTGTTTTAGAAGTACCAATTATAAAAAAATACTTAAATATATATTTTAAAATTACTGCATTTTCTTCTCATAATTGTTCTTCCATGATTCAGAAAAGAAAATGAGGTAAAAGTACTCATAATTTTCTTGTTTTGAATTTTACTGAGATGCTGTTGGCAAAAATTTAAGAATAAATTTTGCCAATAGCATGTGTATGTGTATATGAATATTATTTTCTTGTTCTGTTGTCTATTTTTTTTTTTTTTTTTAAATATTACTTTATTATGTTTTTAAAGAAATCTGGAAAATCTACTATAAGAAGAAAACTTTCACTATTATCAATATCATCGATGATGAGAGTCTTCCATCAGCATAGAAGTACAGTACTTAACCAGACCATTAATAATCTCTAGTACAGTATTTAATATATATTTATTTACAATAATTTATGTAAATAATTTATGTATTATGTGTAATTTATGATTTTTTATTGTGATTATTTTAATTTTTTTTAATGTATCGATATATATTCTACATTTTTTTTTATTCTTACTCCCTATGGAAGAGATAATTGACGATGGATCTGTCGATCCCAAAGCTATCCATATATAAAGATTTTTTTATATTTAATAAAATTTGATTCAAATTAAGTTGCCTTAATTAACATATTAAATATATTTTTTTTACTTTAGGAATTTTTTACAGAGATATCGTTGAAAAATCCTTATCATATTTTTTATGATATAAAATTTTTAGAACGTAATATACCGCATTTTCAGTTATATAGATTATTCTTTTTTGTAAATTATTTGTCATGTAGGTCTACAGTAACCTTCAATAATCTACCATCTTTTATTTCGTCGTCTTATATACGAGTAATTCGTCTTTCTCTTTCCTGGAAACATCATTTTCATTTTAAAAAAATTTTAATAATTTTAATACGAAAAGTTTCTTCATTAACGTTTCGATGCCCCCCATTTATGTCGATTTTTTTAAGGTAAAAAAAGGTAATAAAGGATTCCATTAACTCTTCAATATGGCTTGTAGGCAAATTCATTTTTAGCGTATTTTTCTTATTTCCTAATTCTCCATTTTCTCAGTCTCATATTCTGATAAATTATCAAGATTCTGCTTTTCTTGTAAGATGATTTCGAAGTAATTGTTTAAAATATAGTCATAAATTTTATATTCTTTTTTTCAAACTTTCTTAAATTATTTAATTAATTAATTAATTATAGGTACTAGTTAATGAATCATCTCGCACAACATCTGTTTTATGTTGTTTTATAAACTGTTATGATCGCTCTTATAAACATAACTAATCCAAACTAAAGTTAATTGCATTGATCTGCCTTTTATTGATTGAAATTTTAAAAAACAAAAATGTGATAGATTACTTTGTGCTGAGATACTATAGAGTGGATCAGAATAAGATGATAATCAAGGTGAAACATCTTATTTTCTCTAGTTCTTTAATATTTAATGAATGGTCATCCAACTCATTCATCATTTTCTCCCTAAATTTTCATAAAAAATCATGGCCATTCTAATAGAATCACTTCTATCATCTTTGCAATGGAAAAATCAAGATAAATATTAGAATTTTCATCTGAAAATTATCGCAATCATCTTTTAAAGTAAAAATCGCCATGGGATCAGCCTCGAGAAAATTGATATAATGCATAGTGCAGTGATGGGCAAACTATTCCCCCGCGGGCCACATGCGGCCCGCACAGATATGTGCGGCACGCGATCTGTACCCAAGTATAAGATTTTTTTAAAAATTTGATCACAAATGTGTTAAATTATATAAACAAGCAACATAATTAATTAATTAAATTTAGATTTTGTACGCTAAATCGTCCCCTTTAAAAAAATCTGGCATGTGCCCCACTCGATTTTCCGATATTTTTGAATATATAACATATTGGGAGGCAACGGATTTTGAGGCAGTAGCGTTGGAAGAGAGCGGCCATGAAAATTCGTTGAAAATAAAACGCTTGTTTCTTGAATGATCACCATATTTTCCTCTACTATGAGTAGTCCTACCTCATATATCGGAAAGTAGAAACATTTTTTTTACATGCGGCCAGCTAGAGTCTTTACAGAAGTCCGTATGGCCCGCGGTCAGAAAAGTTTGCCCACCTCTGATATAGTGGATAATGTAAAGAATACTTTGCCTGTACTTACATTCTGATTTGTCATATTAAGTCATGTGAGTAAAAGCTACATCTCACTCCGGAAGAGATGCCTCAAAGTTAAATATCAAATCAAAATTTTTGCATGTACGATATTTTAATTGAAAAATTCCCAAGATTATACTGTACTTCAGTATTTCGGATCGAGATCTCTAATGCCAGGAAAGATTGACACTTGCTATGGAATATATACGAAGAGGAGGCACCAATTGCTTCAAAACTTCAGACAAATATGGAATTTCATATAGGACAGTTAGGAAATGAGCATTTACAGTGCTCATTTCCTAAGTGTCCTATATGAAATTCCAAATATACTATACAAAATAGCATTCATTCGGACGAATTAATAAATATTTATATATTATAAACTTAACTAATATAGTATGAAAAATTTATCTATTATTTTAGCACATATAAAAACATGTTAGCAATTTACTCTTAGTATTCGGGGTAGTAAGTTTAAAATTGTAAACAGTTTTAAAAAATTATAAATCATAAAGATACTATTTCGATGCTCTTTGGTGTGTTATACAGTAATACCTCGTCTTACGTAAACGCGACTTAAGTAAATTCGGAGATACGTAACTTTTCATCCTGCTTCTTCGCGCACTTGTTTGTTTCGCAATTACTCATGTATGTGCATATTTCATTTACTGATTTGTTGATTAGGAGTCTTTAATTACAATTACATATTATAAACTTTTATAATTTGTTGTTTTTTTGGTAATAAAGAACCGTTTAAGAACCTAATACAGTAATACTTCGAAGTCACGTAAAAGGTAGGACCAGGAAGCATAACGTAAGTCGAAAATTACCCTGGGTACCGAAGATTCCCAAATGTAATTTCAGGTACATATGTGTTATGTTCTTAACTGGCTCTTTATTGCCAAGAAAACAACAAATTATAAACACATAATACAAACATATGTTGTTGTAATTTAAAGACTCTTCAATAATTCAGCAAATGAAATATGAACCTACATGTATATGCACTATGTAATTGTGAAACAAACAAGTGGGCGAGGAGGTAGGATGAGAAGTTACGTATCTCCGAATTTACGTAAGTCGGGGTATTACTGTACATATGTATCTGAAATTGCATTTGGGAATCTGTAGGCATCACTTCCTACGTAATTTTCGACTTATGTTATGCTTCCCGGTCCCACCTATTACGTAACTCCGGAGTATTACTGTAAATACCAGAGGTGGCAAGCTTCGTGCCATTACGAGCCATATAGGAGAATCTCAAATGTTGAGAGCCACAATCAGTTTCTTTCTAGATCAACAGCCAAATCAGTTTTTTCGGGTGATCTTAATAGTGGTTTCAAAAATTGTTTATTTTATATTTTACACACATTTATTTCATATAGATGCGTACTACTTTTAAACAAATAAATAAAAAAAATTACAAATATATATTTTTTAATTAAGTAAGTATTTGCTCCATATAAACTATTGACTTTCATGGTGTGGAGACATACTGAAGGTACCAAAGAGCCACATGTGGCTCGCGAGCCGCAATTTGGCATCCATTGGTATATACAAAACTATTGTTATCGTAAATTCTTGAAATATAAAACAAAAATATTCGAATTTGATCTGCGGTTCTACTGGGTCTACTAGATGGGTCCCTAACAAGGGCTCAAAAGATGGATTTAGCCCCCAATCTCCGTGTTAGCTCGGGACTTGCTGCACTGGTCGGGGGCATTCCCTGTCTTGGTGGGTAATCCAAGGAGTGAGTCCTTCGGGGTTACTTTTGCGTAAACCTTTCAGGGTTTTTGGGGTCTTAACGTCCTAAATGGGGTTTTACTAAGCCCTCCAGTTGGGAATTCGTTTCTAGCTGGAAGATCTTTTTTTTTACCGTTGTAAAGCACGATTGTCGGCATTCTAAGATTTTTGGAGAGTATTAAACATCAATAAAGATTTTACATTAATTTAGAAACATAAATCCTAGGTTTAATATTTTGTCACAAGAGTAAAAACGTTTATGAAGTTTTGTTTTTATTTGAAATTATTTCAATGAATTACTAAAATATTTCTTTTCTTTTTTCTTTTTGAATTTTCAACTATCATCATCTATACGAGTTTTTGAAAAACCTCTTATGAGCGAATATATTCGATATTAATTGAAGTCTGTGAACAAAGAGAAACATTAATTTAGATAGGAAATTCCCTGGACACTTACTCAATTAGGGAAATTCGATATTGAAAGGCATCTAGAATTCATCCAAAATCTGTTTCTGTGCCGCATCATTACAAAACCGATAAAATACTAATGAACCGCCATGGCAAAAAAAGGAAAATCGACTATAATTAATACAGAAAACACAAGGAAGTCTGCCTCTTACGTTACTAGACAATGCTTTCTTATTCTCTATTAATTTTCATGGATCTCTAGGCTATTTATATACTTTTACAGTAAATTTTTCTTCCTTAAGTCAGTCGTATTTTGCATGGTTCTGTAAAATTGGATAAAAAAATATATTAAATCACTAACAACTAAATATCGTTTCTTAGAACTAATTCTTTTAAACGAAAATTAATTTTAAACATGTTGGAACATGTTTTACACATATTTAAAAAATTATAAAGAGTTTGATTTATGACGTAATTATTAAAAATTAAATCTAGTCTAATATCTATTAATGATAATGGCTATAATAATCAATGAAGTTGCTATAATAGAAGAAAAACAAGAAAAATTTTAATTGTAAAATATCAGTTTTGTGATTAAGAATTAATGAATAGTTTCTGATCATGAGCATGTTGTTTTTGTTTTTTTACTGCCTTTCCCTATGGGAGTTATACGAGAGCTTGT
>WUQG02404160.1:0-17111 GCA_011317285.2 Androctonus mauritanicus | reverse complement strand
GGGACCCCAAGTGTCTTATATCATTTTAATCACCTGAATGTCATCTACATCGTAGTATAGTTTTTTTGAAGGAGATAATTTACACCCTGTATAAAAAACTAATATATGTTTATTTTCATTATAAATAAAATTTCATTTGATTGTAGTCAATACTTAGAGTTTTCCTTAGAAAAATTGTCACATGTAATGTCATAGACTCTAAACCAATAACAATGAAGACAGAAATATCATTTGCTTCTTCCTAGTTAACAATGCTTACTAGCAACTAACAGAGAGTTTAAACAAAATAGAGTAGCTGGTCAGTTAGTATGCATACTAGAATTACTAGGTGTTAATTATCTATTGAAATGATGATAATTTGTAGAATTCAGGGCCATTATAGAAACTATTTAAAGAAATTTTAATTTGCCCAGAAATATAACAATATTTTTTATAATCATAATAGGGGATCAAAAATCTGTTGATTTTCACTTTAACTTATATCACAGCTTTTCCCATCAAATAATATTTGATGGGAAAAGCTGGCATATAAATTGGTTATATTATTCTGGTCAGATTACTTTTTAAATGCTTATAATGTAATTAAAATTATTTATTTAAGGTAATTAATGTAATGTAATTAATAAATTATTTTTTAAATCTATTAATCAATTGATTAACTTTTACTCAAATGTTGATTTCATTTAATATTAACTGCACTGATAATAAAGACTCTATACTAACTTTCTTATTTTTAAAATATATTGATGAACATTGTAAATAATCTCTTTTACTTGATGATGAATAGATTTTCCACATCCTAAGCTTGAATTACTTTCAACTCAAACCAAAAACAAGCCAAATCAAAAAAAATGAAACTTCTTATAGCAGTTCTTAACTTATTATTATAGTTCAAAATATTTAAATTCTATTTATTAAAAATTCATTAATTATAAATTTTATTATAGTAAATATTTTAATAAAAGTAATAGACACAAAATAATTTACTTATTTAAATCATTACACATTAGACATCTTCCAACAGAACTACAAAAATACGTAATTGTTCAAATTTATATATGGATAAAAAATATATTAGATTTATATATCTAGAATAATGTGTAATCACTGTTTTATAAAGTTAAATAGTGTTATATAAATGCAAAACAATTGAAAAATGAAAAGTTCATTATGGATACTCATTATCAGTACAACCAAGTGCCAGATTTGATAGCAAATTCTCTAGTTAAAGTGGAAGTGAATTGTCTAAAAAACAATGGTACACAAAGTAAATTTGATGTATCTGATAAAAATCAGTGAAGAAAATAAACAAGAAAAGTATTGATTTAAAAAACTTACAGTGGATAACTGATCAAGAATGAAATAATTTTTGCAAAAACAAACATTTTTATTCATAAAATGATAAAGTGATATAGATTTATGCTCTTTGTTAAATCAGAAATTTGTAAACTGAGGAATACCTGTAATTGATATACCTAAAATTCAAATTATGTAAGAATATGAGGAACTGAATTACTATATACAGTTAAAATAGTTTATATTTGTAGCTAATATACAATATATTAATCCTCAATTGACAATGATTTCTTTCAAATTTAAAATAATAACAATTCTATTTCCTACAGTATTTATATTTTTATTTGCTTCAATTATATTGAATAATCAACTTTCTTATGTCTTTAATTTTTAAACTTCCAGAAATATATTGAATATATAATTAAAATTTTAATAATAATAAATTATTTATTATATATTTATTTGAACTAGTATAAAATATATTTGACTAAGTTTAAAATAAACATACCTAATTTCATTGATTTTAGCACCACCCTTTCCAATAACACAGCCAATCAGATCATTAGGTATCGTCATTTCTGTTGTTGTTGTGGTTGCACTAGCTAAAGCAGCAGCTGCTGCAGTGCCGGGACGCAGACTACTGGTAGCTGCCAATGTGGCCAAGGCTAACAAAAGAAAAACTTTCATTAATATTACTATTTATAAATATGATTTTTATTTTATGTTTTTCATATTTTAAAAAATTAATTTTTATTCAAACTTTAAGTCTTTAGCATTAATCTGACATTATATTTATGATAAATTTAAAAATTTTATTAAAAATGAAAGATTTAATTATTTACTTTTATTTTAAACTTTAAAACTTTTTATTTATATATATATATATTAAAACTTTAAAATTTGAAATTTTAATCTAATTTAAATTAAAAATTATAAAACCCTTCCCAATACATAAACAAGAAGCATTATTTAAAATATATCATTTATCTAGCAACATTACAAACTGACAAAATTATTAGACAGTAAGTAAACAGGTGAAGGATAAGCTATTAAAATTCAGCAAAGGAATAAAAATATTCTATATCATATAAAAAGCTTATATAATAAAGCAGCATACATACTTTTACTACACATTTACTTTACATTTAAGCAAATTAAAATCACATTCACATAGGCTACATTAAAATGGTGCTAAAAATACACAAAAGGGAAAATATAAAAAGCTGGACATAAAGGATTAGCAAACAAAAGTATTACAGTGGATACTGTTTAAATCATGCAAAAAAAATATTTTCAATTTCAAAATAAATTTTTAATAGTATTTAAATTTATTTTTTAAAATAACTTTTAAATGAATTTATTAAAATGTTAAATAATAATTTTCTTGTAATCATTTCATTTAAAAGAGAGATGAAATTATTATTTTTTTTATTATTTTTTCATGCTTACTTTCACAATTTATTAAATAATAATAAAAATAAATATCTTAACTATTGTCTTCATTATTTACTTTTATAGATCATTTTTCAAAATAAAACTTTTATTTTTGTTTAAAAATATTTAAAATATAATTTATAACTATTAAAAATTTAAAAAGCATCCATTGTAATACACACATACACTATACATACAATTAACATACTACAATCCCTAGATATACACATTAATGTGTAAATCACTACCATCAACCACTGGTCCACAAACTAAGCCATAAGAGATGCACCTCTGTTCTTCCCGTCCCACTCCCACCCCGCATGCAACACAGGCAGCAAGGCTAGCAGCGGGGGTGCTGTAGTGCCATCCCGAGCAGGGGTAGGTGGTGGGGTACCTTGTGGGTTAAGGGTCCCGACGCTGTGCCCAGGCAGGAGGGGGGCATGCTGAAGGGCCAGCTGGTGCAGCTTGGTCAGCTGCAGGGACAGGAACAGAGAGAGAGAGAAAGAGGAGAAGGGTATGGTTGTTGTTCTGACATTTTACAACTTAAAACTAAACATTATAATTATATTAAATTTAAAAGAGGCTCATTTTAATTTTAATTTTAAATATTAATTTTATTAATATTAATAATTTTAAAAACTTTTAATTTAAAAAAATAAATTATATAATTTAAATATTGAGCCTCAAAAGAAAAATTTTAAATTTATTAATTAAAAAAAATATATAAATTGAAATTTAAATCATTATAAAATTTTTAATAATGAAATAATTTTTTTCAAAATAATATAAATCATATTAGTACCTTGAAGTTAAAGACATTTAAATAAAATTATTAAAAAAATCTTTGTATCGTTCTGTTTCCACCCAAATGCAAAACAAGTAATTCAAAAAAATAGCTCAAGTTTGCAGAAGTTAAATTACTTTTTTTGATATAGTATAAAGTAATTTAACTTCTGATATCTTGAGCTAGTTTTTAAATTACTTGATTTAAAAAAAAATATTCTAATTATTAAAAATGTTAACATCAAATCTAATTATGTAATATAAAAGCTCAGTTATTCTAAAATTGAAAAATATATTTATGTAAATTTTAGATTATAAATTCCATTTATTAAATTTATCAATTCTAGATAAAAATATGAATTAAAATAAGTTTAACTTCAGAGTACTAATTATGCAGAAAAAATTTCATTCATAAAATAAAATTTATAAAAATATATAATTATTTTATAAGTATGTGGGTTTATTTCATGTATAAAATTTAAAAAAAATTGATTCATGATCAATTTATAACTCAATATCAAGTTAATAAACAAAATTTAAAACCTAAATAAAATAAGTCTATTATATTTATAAATAGATAAATGATTTTTGATATATTATTATATAAAGGAAAGTTTTCTAAAAATTAATCTGTCAAAAGTTTTGATATTGAAATATCTGCTTCCTGCTTAAATTTTTTTCTTATTTATATTTTCCCCAATATCAAAGTTTTTTTTATTAACTTTAAAAGATAATACAGGTAGTCCGCAAGTTATGATGTCTTTAATTTACAACCACTTGTACTTTTACTGATGATATAATCAATAAATTCTGTGATTGTTTGATACAATTCAGACGGGTTTGAGAACATGAATAATGGTGTAATATATAGAAAGCATCCTTTTTGTGTCTAGTTCTTGTTTTTTGTATTTATTAAGTTTATTACAATAAAGTGGAGTGTAATAAATATTGACAATAAAATATCCATTTGACTTATAACCTCAGGATTTGAACAAATTCTGTTGGGAGACAAGGATTACTTATGTTTCTAATATATAAATTAGAAAATTTTTTTAAATTTCACATTTCAGTTATTTGCAAAATTCAAATATCAGGCAATGATATTTTAATTTCTCATTTCAAATCATTAGAAATGATTTCTGATTTAAACACAATTATTTTTTGTATTTTACTTTACTAGCTATTAAAAATTAATAATTTAATAATTAGTTAAATAATTAGAAATTAATAATTTGATTAGAGAAAAGTTTTCTAAAAAAATTAATTTGCAGTGTTTATTAATAATAAATAAAATGTTCAAGTTAATATTACTTAAGAATATTTTCCCATAAATTTTAGATTTTGAAAAATTTTATTCAAGCCTAAAGATAAAACAAGCTCATACAACAGGCTATGTACATTATTATTAGGCATTTTGATATATACAACATTTTTGGATTGAAGTACTTCAGACATTATAAAATTTTATAAATATTAAAATATATATTTGTATTGTAAATATGACAAGTAACTTGAGAATCCAAAAATGTTATATTACGTATTAAAATTCTATTCAAGCATTTATTATGAAGATAAAGTAGATTAAAGAAAACCATTAAAGTTACTTATGTCCATTTCTTCTATGTCCTGTATTTTCAAAGGACTATTTATTAATAAAATTTTGTTTCTTTTTAGTTTCATTTTCCTGAACAAGTAATTGCTTGTAGAAACATTATTTATTTAAAACTGGCTAATTCTAATATTACTTAGCCAACTGTATTTTCTTCTTTTATCTTCAAGTAAAACAATAGGAAGATTTATTTGGATTTAATAAGAACATGTCTAAAGAATTAACATTTCCAAAATAATTTTTTTAACTTATATAATTCAAGGAATATTTTTTAATCTTCTTTGAATCTTCTTTAATCTATTTTTTAACAACATGTATCAAAATCAACTGATATAAATACCAAAAAACTAATCATCATCTTGCTAATTAGTAACAACATTATGTTAAATACTAACAACTTAAGCTTATTATTATATTTGTATATATTAAATCTAAGCATCTTTCAATTATGTTTATCGCATTAATAAAATTACTTGTACTTAAACCTTAAAACTGAATTAATAATTATCAAATATTCCATCTTAAAAAAATTTCTTCTTAGAAATATGATAGTTGTTCTGAAGAGGTTACCAAGAGTATAAATCTTTATTTGAAAAAACATAAATACAAAAAAATTGGTTAAATATATTCACTTTGCTATAAATATATAATCAAAGAACTAAGCATTCAAATTTTATGGTAGTATGCCAAATAATTAATGATATATGCCTATTATTTTTGAGGATGCTAAATGTTCATATTATAAGTCACAGTATCATATTATTACAAGAATGATGTCAGTAAAATAACAAAATCTCAAAGTATTTGTTAAACACAAATGATATAATCGTTCAAAAAAATTTTAAATATATTTTATAACTCTTGTCTTATTAATTACTTTTTTCCAGCTATCTAAAAATCTCAAGAATAAAGCATCAAAAAGCATACAAATTTTAGACAATGGTTCCTTTTTATCTAAGTACTTATTATGAGATACTAATAAGCATGTAATGTTAATAGGTATTTTGAAACACTAAATACTAAATTCTATATAAAACCAATTTTAAATCTTCATATAATTCCATAAGAAGTTAGTGACATTTGAAATTTTTTAAACTTCTGGTCTATATTAGAAATTATTTATTGCATACAAGATTTTATAATTTTATCTCTCCTTGAATTACAAATTTCATTTGTATGTAACTTTTGTTTGTAACTTCAGTTCTTTATAATTCGGTTACTGTTGATATTTTGCCTCCAAAAGTATTAAAATAACTTTATATACTGTATTTTGTAGTATATTTCACAACTGGATCAATTAGAAGTTTCTTATTTTACAGATTTAAATGAAAAATTCTGATTATAAAGAAAGGTATAATTTCTGTCATTTTGAAATACTGCCATAATATATTAACTAACTGTGTAATTTTACATTATGTTATGGTTGCTAGCGCATTCTGCTATAATGATGTTTAAAATTCTTGAAGTTTTTGAAAGTTTGAAATTTTTCTGAAATTTGAAAATGAAATTTCATTTCATATTCATAACTCAAGGAGCTCCCATTTTAAATTTTTTTCTTTGTAAAAATAATTATATTATTACTTAACATCGATATTTTAAATTTCATTAAGAAATATATTGAATATAAAGTGAAAAAAATTTAGATATATGATTAAATTGATAAATGATGAGATATAATAGCAACTGATCAATTATTTACAATAATAACATTTTAATAAATGCAATAAATCCACATACTTCAAACAAAAAAAAATCAAAATTTATTAAAATTTTATAAGCAGAAATATAATTTTATATAAAATTTTGTTAAGTTAGCAAATTGAAAATTTAAAAAAAATTAATTTACATTGCTGGGCAACAACTATGAAATAAAAATCAATATAAGCATTATTTAGAATTCTAAAATATTTCCAAATAATTTTAAATTCATGTAATTATATAAAATATTATTAATATATAATATATTAATAATACAATATATAATAAAAAGAATAAATTCATTTTCTTGAAATTCTTATAAAATATTAAAATTGAAATTAAATAAACCAAAATTTTAAGAATTAAATATAAATAATATATATATATAAAATCATAATTATTAAAATCAAAAGATATTAAAAAAGAATAAAATCATTTACATTTGCAGAAATAAAACTTTTAAAAAATTATTCAAAAATGTTTTGTTTATAATTGTTAAAATTTAATATTTAAATTATAGAAATTCAAATACTTCTATTTAAATATTATTTTAGATTAATGAAGAAAATTGATTAAGAACAGCATTAATCAGGATAAAAATGTTTATTATTTATTTAAAAATTAATTATTATTAAAGCATTTTAGATTGAATGAAATATTTTCAATTAATTTTTTTTAATTAAAAAAATATTCAATTTGTATAGTTATTAGAAAATGTACATAAGTAAAATTTAAGTAATTTTAATTAAGTTATGAAATTTGTAAATATATTTTAAATTCAAACTGATAGTTTTATTAATTCATATTGTGTTATATGATGACTAAAAAGTAATTTTATTATTGCCCAACAATATAAATATATATAATTCAAAATATAATTTTTAGTAAAATAAAATTATATATAAAAATAGATTATATTTGATGTTAAATAATTTTTAAATATTTAAAAGCATATATTAATAAAAAGCAAAAAATTTTGAAGTTATTGTTATGCATTAAAAATCAGAATGCAAAAATAAGGAAAATGTAGCATTTAAAAAAGAACAAAATTAAATCTTATTTATTAATATATTTTGCTTTATTATGATATCCTACCTGCTGTAAGAAAGGAGAAAACTTCTGTCTAGCAACCATCAATCATCAGCAACTTGCACAGGCAAGGAGGAATGTATAAGTGATCAAAACAGTAATAATGATAATGGGTGATAGTCATAGCAAAACTTGCATTTAATTTTTAAATTCAACTAATTAAAAATTTAAAATTAAACGAAGCAAATTACAAAAATAAAAGCATGATAAATATATTTCTATAATGTGCAGCAATACAAAATTGTAGTAAGAAGCACAAGTGAAATAAACAGAAAATAATTTTTCTTTACAGATTTTAAATAAAACATTATATAGATACACTTACGTCTGGATGTGGAATAGCATATTGTCCTTGCACAGTATATGCCTGCCCACCTGCAAATATAACTGGAGGCATTGCAGGCTTTGGACGGTATGGTATGGTTGCTCCTTTTGGAGGAGACTAAAAATAAGAATTTATTGCTAAATATTTTATAACAATTATGATAAATTATATTAAATACTTTTTATTTTTATTGCAAAAATTAATTATTGAAAAGTGAGAAAATTCAATATCATATTCAACTGAGATTGTCCACTTTAAATGTTCAGGCATCTTTAGTTCTAAATATTACAAGAGTACAAGACTAGAGATAGTACAAATTTTTATACTCACATACACACACGTCACTTTATTTTCAAATTTTTAAAAAATTCAGTCTTTACAAGTTTTAAAAATTACAATAGTAAAATGATATAGCAACGAATATCACAAAATTATGAAAACAATAAAAATAAACTAGATCTAAAGGATTGTCTTAGATCAAAATAAATAAAGAGAGAAACTTATATAAAATAATTTCAAAATGTTATGCTAAGATTAAATAAAAGTTATTTTAAACAAAAGGCAAGCTTAAGTCAGTCTTTCCTATGACCATATACTAGAGGACTATTGTGTGCCACTTAGTAACAAAAATAAAGTAACTAATTTGCTATTACTAATATATAGAGAGAACCTTCTAAAATATATATTGAAAAATAAATCATAATTGAATTAATAAAGAAAATGCCAAAATATTCATTGATGAAACTGATAAATGGAAATATATAATTCTTATTTGAGAGACAAATACATTAAGACATTTAGATGGTTCTAAGAAACTAAGTTAAAAGATAGGAAGCTACATAAAAAGGAAAATGTACAAAAACATAAAGGAAATTACATTAAATGTAGAAAAACATTAGGAAATAACATTCCAAATTGGGTAACTGAATTTTTAAAAATAGGGAATCAAATTTTTTAACAATAGAAAATACAACAACAATATAGCAATAAAATCTTTCTTTAAAATAACCAATAAAATTATAGCCAACAGATTATATTAAAAATTAATGTTTGAAATAAAAAAAAAGGAAATAGAGCAGAAAAGATGCTCTAGATATTACAAACATTTGATAATGACTGATTTTTAATTTTTCTATGTTGCAAACTAGACAAGTCCCAAAAGAAAAGAAAAAATGGTTTTGAGAAGAACCATTATACTGTAACAACATCTTAAAGGAATTATTACTGAGAAAAGGAAGTTGAAAGAACTGAATGAATATCCAGAAAATATGCTATAAAAGAATATAATTGTTTTCAAGAGACTAACTTCACAAAATTTCTTTTAAAAAAGTTTAAGATCTTTTTATGCCCATTATTTTACCAATTTTCTAAATTACATAAATCATTGTGACAAGATTTAATTACATAGATAATATCATAGAAAAATTCCATTTGCTCTTTTTATTTTATTAAAAATAAAACTGGTTGCATGGTGTTCTGAATAATTAAAAGGATATGAATTATTATTATTAAAATCCATTTTTTACTATCATCACTAGCTGTATCATCATAATTTAGATATGAACATAGTCCTCACTTGTCTCAAGAAGTCATCATCACTTCTTGAGGAAGGAAATTAATTGTATCCTATGATTAATACAGAACTTATTTATATAGAATTATATCAATTTATGTTTAAACATTTACCTATCAAAACTGATAATTTAACAACAAGAAATATGTGCTATATATTATCATAAGTCATATTTTGATTACAAAGATAAGATTTATGATGAAAAAAGTGTTTCCATTGGTAGTGCACTAACCAGTATTCTAAAACTATTCCTATGGAAGAAAGAGAAAGAGTATTGGCATTTCTAATTTTGAAAGTCATGCTCTACACTATTATATTGATGAATATCCATCTTACATAAAATTATAATTTAGGATCATCTATTATTGGAGACTTATAGCTCATCTTTAGGAATCATTATATATGGTGATTACAGAGGAGAATGGTAAAACTTTAACCCACTAGATATCCTGAAAGGAAATACCAGAAAGAAATTTTAATCACATAAGTATCAACAATAGGATACAAATATTCTATTGTTAATACTTATGTGATTTTTGGATTAAAGGTAATATCAAGTGGCCTTGTTAATGTCCCACTTGAAATGGATAAACAAACATTGCAATTCTGCAATAAAGAAATTAAACTGAATTATGAAATGATGCCAGTTGTCATAGATGCAGCAAGGATATGATAGAATTATATATGAAAATCTTCAGAGTTAGTATACAAAGCAAAATAATAATTGAACAGAAAGAAACAGAATCCAGATATAGAGGATCTAAATTGAATATCAGAATATATGGCATACATCAAGAAACTTTTCTGCCCAAATCAACAACACTTGAGAGGAAATAGTAAAGCATTAATAACAACTATTGCAAGAAGGACCTAATAATGTGATGTAGATATACTATAGGGAGGAGATCAAAATCAAAATATATAGGATGGCAAAACAAGATTTAACAACAAAGAATTTATTTTTTTTTAATGGGTGAAACTGAATATGATCCTAAATGATAACTCCAGCTGAGTGTACTGTGCATGAAAATAATATCAATTCAAAAAAGGCTGAATGAAATGCAATCTGCTGAGAACATTAAATTTAATCTGTTTTATTCAACAATAGCTTTTTCTGTCAAGAGTATTAGTTTTTTCTTATAGCAATACAGTTTAAGGGTAGTTTTAATGTTATTTTTACATATTTCTTATTTCTTGTATAATATTTTTAATTTGTTTCTATGAATATAACATACAAATATGTTCATTTTAATAATCTTGCTAAAGTCAATGATCAATAAACAAATCTTATGAACAGCAAGTTGTGAATAAACAGAATAAACAATAAAAGAATAAATGTTTCATTTTAGCTTACTTTAATTAAAGACAGCAAATATTAAGTTTTTGAATCAAATCAAACTTTATCAAAAAATTTAAATTTTTAAGTAGAATTCAAGTCTTATTTTTAATGATATCATTAAAGATAGAAGAATTGAATTTACTAAATTTTTTCAAAATATAAAAAACATTTATCAATTTTTGAGTCTGTTTCCATATTTTTATATAGAATTTTATAAATTTAATAAAAAATTCATATTTTTTATGGATTTTAAGTTATCACATAAAAATGCAATTTAGCAGTTAATGATAAATTCTGAGTAGAAAAAAATTCATTATTTAATTTTGTTTATAGAAAAAACAATCAGAATAACATTTTTTAATTCAATTATTCTTAATTAATTTTAATAATAATTTTAATTATTATTATTAATTTTTAATTAATAAAAAAACTATAAAATGTAAAATTGAAAAATTAGTCATCCAAATTAAAAAGATGAAAACAAACTCTTGTGTATAATAGAAAGAAGATATTTGTGATTCTATACAATTTAAACAGCATTTATAAATTTCCCTAAACTAATCTTTTAAAATATTTGTCCCAAAATTTCCCTAGTCTAGTGAAAATATTTCAAATATTATCAATACTATAGCAGTATTATAATTGTATATTATCTGTAATTTATAATATTGATAACAAATTCATTTAAAGTAGAAATATCATATTTATTAGATTAATTATCCCTTTTCACATTTTTAAATCTAAAAACATAAAGGAATTATGCATGTATTATTGAAAATATAGAATAAAAAAAATTTTTTTTTAATTCTATTTGGATTTTTTATTGTATATGGATTAAACATATAAATTGAAATTTATATGTTTGATCTTATAGTTGATAAGTGCTGAAGATGGTTTTGTACTGAAAACACTTCATTAAATAAATAATAGTATGTATAATTACTGCTGAGTTGAAAATATTAAAAATATTGTATTATCTTCAAATATAAAATGAAATCTTTTAAAAAAAATGAAAAATAATAAACAAAACCATTTTACATTCAAATTTAATAAAATAAAAATCAATTATATGACATAACTCTCTAGCAGAATAGGATATGTTCACTATAATTCTAATATATCAAACAATAATGTAATATACAATGCATTTTTTTACTTGATTACTATATATCAGTTTTCCAATTATAAAATACTGCACTTTAAATTTTTAATAATAATTTGTTTGCTTTTTTAAATAAATTACTGTAAAATTATATTTTTTCAGGTTATAATTTTTCATTATTTAGATAATATATATCTAAAATTTCTATTGTTTATTAAATGTCAAAATAAAATGTACAGATAGTTTGCTATCTGTATTTTTTATAACTATTTTATATAACTGAACAATACAATGAGAGATCATAGTAATAGATCAGTGATTACTATTCTTGATAAGCAATATACATTAGAACTCTGTTTACATGTTTCTCATTTCTACGTTTTCGCACTTGTGTGTTGTATTTTGTATATTTTTGATTTTGCAAATAAAAATCATCCTACTTGCATGTTTTCCATTTATACATTTTTGCATTTGCATGGTATTATTTTTATTCCCCCAGAATCATTTCGTCACACTTATACATAATATTCAAGAAATCTTTGCAAAACTTTTTTGACAAAGGAACAATTTGTTATACTGTACACTACATTATCTTACCAAATAGAAAGTAGAATGAATACAAAAGTAAAACAAAAACAAAACTTATCCCACCAGTCTTTCTACCGACGTTGTGTAAGGTGGTGTTACAGTGGAAGTAACACAACGTTACATAAGATCAAAAAACCTTAGTGATGACAAGATGTTTGCACTAAGATTACACATCTTATCATCACTAAAATGATAAGATGTGTAAGCATCTTATCATCTTAGTGATGACAAGATCATCTTATGATCTTATCTTAAGATACCATTATCTTAAGATAATCCATGGATCCATGGTATTTTAAAGGTAATCCATGGATCCATCTTAAGATATCCATTCTTCCATAGTATCTTAAGATGATCTTATCTTAAGTGAATGGTATGTTAAGATCTATGTTACCATGTTAAGTTGTATCATGGTATCTGTACCACGTTAAGTTGTGTATGAAGGCTTGATCTATGAATGCAGTATTGCATGCAAAAAACCAACTACAACCGATTCTTTCTTTATGCCAAAACAACTGTATTTTCCCATCATGGTTAATTAAACTTCTTAATTTTAAGTTTTAATGTAATTTTTCAGCATTTAAAATTAAAATAAAAAAACTTCATTTTAACGTTAATCTCACGTGTACATAATTTCTATCAACCACCTTCAAAAACGTATAAACGGGGTGCTACTGTATAATTAATTGTTTAATGGTTAAAACATTAACTATAGATTATTTTTCTTATCATGCTTCGTTTAGATATGATCTACATTTTTAAATATAGACAAAAATATTCATTTTAATAATGAAAACATGGTAAAAATTTGATTTAATGCTATAAACAGTTCTGTGTTATTTAACATGCCAAAATTTAAAAAAAAATTTTACATTACTTCTAAAATTAGTATAAAAAATAAAAAACCGTGATTTTATTATTGACTGGGATCATTAATTACAAAAATTAATTAGAAGATTAATGGTAATTAAGAGGCATTAAGTCATTGTTATTTTTTTTATATCACGAAACCCAACATTTTTTTATATAAGTTAATTTTATTGACTTTATTTCTGGCGAAAATAAATTATATTTTAAACATTTTATTATAAACTTAAAGTGCGATCTTAATCTATATATAAACCTTGGTTGGCTAAATTTGCATTCGCTTCACTTCTTCAAAATCGAAAAGATAAAAAAAAAAAAAAAAAGATATAATTTGAAAAATAAGTAATTTAACTTTGCTAATGGACATTAAACAAGCAGCAAAATGTGTTTAAGTTGCAAATTTTACAGTTTATAAAAGTTTTAACTTTCCTTTAATCTAATTTTACAGCAATTAACATAAAGTGTTTTAGATCTAAGTGCCGTTTTAACTTTACAAATTGTAGAAGAGATATCTTCTAAACGAAAAAAAACTTTAAAATAAATTAAACTTCATAATAGCAAAAAAAAGAGAGATTTAATTAGTGAAGTAATTTTTTTAATATATATAAATTTTACAACAAAAATTCATCCAAGATAGTTCTAACTAAAAACATGTTTAGTTAATTTAAAATATCGTAAATTAAACGGATAAAAATATCATGAGCACTGATAATCACTCGACAGAACCGTTCATAAACTGTTCAAAGAAAATAAAAGAATGATATATATAAGGACATAAAAGATATAACGATATTAACTTAGAACAAACGATGCTATAAAAATACCATCCAGAAAACTTTAAAAGCCGAAAATTAGTAGACTAATATTTCTTCTAATAACAAATTGTTTAATGGTATCACTGAAGAAATTATTTTGTTATTGCCTATCTTTCTTAGCTTATCCCATTTACAAGATTTAGGAAAAAATATCAGATAAATTTTTTTTCCTGAGATAAATGTCATTGAACAACTATTTTCCCAATATATAATCCGATTAGAAGTTGGAAGATGTTCTCTATCTATCCACATTAGTAAGGTTTTAACTGAATATTCGGAACAATGATCAAAATCGTTTATTTTTTTAAGGATAGTTTACGAAATTGTGATGTTAAATCTTGATAAAATATATAACTTATATATATATCTTTTATAGATAGTAAGTAAAGTTATAACCATTAAAAAAACCTTCCAGATTTTTTATTTCTCTTGTTTAAAAGGTTAAAATCGTCTAAAATTTGAATTCTTTGTTATTAAGACATTTTTTTCTGAGTGTCTGACAGCTGGAACGTCTATAATGTCATTAGAATTATTAGCATTTTAATGCGGATATCTCTAAAACTATCACGTAAACTTAATAGTCGAATAGTTTATTTTTATAAAATATATATATATTTTTTTTTAGTCGAATGACTTCCATTTTGTAATGGGATCACGTAAATTCTTCTAAATTATTAAGAATGTTGCGTGGGTAATAAAGAATGATCCTTAAATTTCATTACCATGCGAGATTTGGTTATCAAGATATATCGAGAGAGATGGATGAGCGAACTAACAAACTGAATACATTAGAGAAGAAAATATGTGTTTGTATTCACTTTCAAAGAAAATAGTTTCTAACTCAATAATGAATCATTATAATGCAAAAAGTGCATTTAATAAAGAAGAATGTTCGACAGTATCGGGTATAAAATAAGATTAATGTTCCTCTGTTGCAATAAATTTGTGTATTAAAGCACCAGTTTTAAGGAAACCATTCAATGGGACTTCGTGATTCTAAACTAACAATAAATTTACAGTTATGCTAATAAATCCTTGTTTACAAGCATGATATTATAATGTTCATGTATAATTAATGATTCATCATTTGTAATTAGGAAACTCTCCTGATTAAACTTATAACCATAACAATAATGAATTTAATTTTCTAATTGCAACAAGCTTCATTTTAATATATCTTCGCATAGATTTAAAAATTTTCCTTTAAATTTTCACATAGATGAAACCTATAATTAATATCTATGTGAAAATTTAGCTAAGCAACGTTTGAATGCTTTAAGCCGAAAATGATACGCATGCAGATATTTAAGATTAAAACTAAAGCGTGCAAATTTATAAGTTTTCAGAAATTTCTGCTAAAATATTTGATATGTAATTAAAAATTCCAGAAAATAATAAATTCAACCTAGGCATGCTATCTGTATTATTAATTCATTCGAATTGTCAAGCAGAGAATTAAAAATAAGGGAATGTCGCGTGGCAATATCATTTTGATATAAAATCGCTGATATGTTGTAACAAACACAAATTTATTAATAAATATTTTACTGAAAATACAGTGGACAAATGGATAACGGTCTACACCAGTGGTTCTCAATCTTTTTTTGAGTTTGCCCCAACTAAGCGTCTCTAAAATCCTGATACCTCCAGTGGCATATAATTTTTATTATGATATTCAAAAAGTGACCTCCTATTCAGGTGAAGGAGCCTAAAAAAACCATTAACTTGTTCTAAAGAAGCTGCCAAAGAATATCGCATCCATGAAAGAGAAAAATAAAGGAACGAAAGTTGAAGTGCTAAGGAAGAAATCATGAAGAAATCGTTAAAAAATAAATAAATAATAATATGAAGTGATACGAAAAACAGCAAATGAAGTTTCAAAACTGCCGTGTACATTCTGATTTTAATTTTAAAAAATATATAGCCTAGAACAATATGAAACAATATATGAGGCTCCTAGAACCATAAGAAATGCAAAGAATTCACTGTTAATAACTCATTCTCGAATTGCCCCCTGAAAAATCAAATTGCCCACCTCTAAGACGTGCACCTCATGTTGGGAACCACGGGTCTACACTCTCTCAGAACAGAACTGAAAAGCAGCACTAGACAAAGCATATCATCAAGCATGCTAAAGTAGAGTTCACACTGTTAGTAAGAACATAGCAAGAGGTATCCTACGGGTAGAGCAATACAGTGGCATTCAAAACGGTTTAGCACATGTCCAAACGAATATAAATAAATTTATAGGAGTATGAACTCAGCACATATATATATATATCCTAGAACAATATGAAACAATATATGAGGCTCCTAGAACCATAAAAAATGCAAAGAATGCGCTGTTAATAACTCATTCTCGAATTGCCCCCTGAAAAATCAAATTGCCCACCTGTAAGGCGTGCACCTCACGTTGGGAACCACGGGTCTACACTCTCTCAGAACAGAACTGAAAAGCAGCACCAGACAGAGCATATCATCAAACATGCTAAAGTACAATTCACACTGTTAGTATAAACATAGCAAGAGGTATCCTACGGGTAGAGCAATACAGTGGCATTCAAAACGGTTTAGCACATGTCCAAACGAATAT